>JANRMR010213805.1:2112-14527 GCA_025434825.1 Bergia sp. 'catenularis'
TAAGTTGGTCTTGGCGTTTCCAGTTTCTGCAAACAACTGAAGTACACGTATGCACACGCCTTTTTTATAAGAATAATTTTATAACGAGCTCAAATTAGGAACAACTTTAGAGCAATCGTCACTCGGACTCCATCGTGAATACATTATTTTTCATGTTCGACAGTCAGGTTTTTTTTAAAAAAACCAACAACACACAGCCATTATGCAAGTTTTTGACATAAGCAAAAAAGTTTGCTCATTCACTCCAGGCCAAAAACAAATGCCTACATATCACTCGTTCTCTCAGTAACATCAGCGACAATCCAATTTCAAAAGGTATTTATCATAGTTTATGTGCAGGTGCAAGAACTGAGGCTCAAATTGTCGTAAAAATTAAGAACAGTGAGGCTGGTTCTTATAAAGGAATAATACTTCATGTTATTTTGTTCGCTTCCTAATGAGAATAAACAATTCAAACTACAACTTTTAGTAAATACAGGCAAGAAATTTCTGGTTTTGTTTGTTTGTATTTTTTAGGGGTTTTTTATGTTTTTGTTAAAGTGTTTCAGTGATCTCTGTTAGTCGATAGTTTTGTCCATATTTCCCTGCACTGAATACAAATTTAGTCTACCTTGTTTCACGAAACTAGCGCAATGACAATGTGACAAAACAGTTTTACATTTGTTGGGTCTTACCTAAGAGAATCGGTTCTCGCCATTGCACAAGAGATCACGACGCGAAGCGCATGCAGGAAACTGTTCGAGGAAGGGGGGAGAGTGGGGCGGGGGGGGGAATATAAGGCTTGCGTAGCGTTTTCTGTAGATTTTCGCAAAAACATGACCAAAACAAAGAAAGATTATTGCCCTTCTCCCCATTTAAAGCTTAATAAATAATTCTCAATAAGCTTACAAGCATTTATGTCTTTATTCCACTACCGCTTACTTCCTTAGCTTTTTTTACAGTTAGTACTAATTTTAAAGTCATACGACAGAACGTTGTGAAAACTATGATATTCTTCGCGTTTCCTTAATGCTTTACACAAAAGTTCAGACTGAAAACTTCGTGGACAAATAAGCTGTCTACAAACTCAACGATCGTCCAGATAAAATATAAAAATATCAATTGCTGATCATACCGACAAGAAGATGAAATATTTAGTAGTAAACTAAACTGATAAATTCTGATTACTGAGAAAGCAAAATATTTAAAAGACATTTTCACAAATTATCAACGCATCTAAAAGCAACGTAATTTTTCCCAGGTTTAATTTTATAGATAATAGCGGTTTTCAAATCGAGGACAGACACACTATGGATAAGGTGAAACTTATAAAGAGACGGGAAGATACCTGGAGAACTTACGGTATCTGTACTATAGTTGAACAAAAGCGTCACTGAAACAAAAATGGCCGACGTCTATTCTTGCAAGATTTTTTCCGGTCAAAGTTCCCCTTGCGGACGTTCTTTGTAAAGAACCCAGGTAGGTTCCCAGCGGGTTGGTAGCGCGCCACCACGTAGGTACAGCTTCTGTTGTACGCCACTCCAATGCCCAGGAATTTAGATGAGCTCCACACCAGTTGGGTGAAGTGGCGTGTCCGAGGGCTCCACTGTGCTCTCATGAAGTCATAATTACAAACCTCTCTGTACCTTGAATTAAGAGATGCAGCATTTTACAGTTACAATATTTCTTCAATTTCTAATAATCGCTCAGCCTCAGGTGAGCTAAATTAACCTCTCAATGTAATAATAAACTTTAATAAGCGCCATCCTAATCCTAATAAGATGTTTATTTATTTATTTATTTATTCATTCATTCATTCATTCATTCATTTATTTACATTCGCCATGATAAACAAAAATCAAACAATACAAATACAAAATATCATGGCGAGGGGCAACACGACAGACCTTGGACTTGGCTCAAATTAAAGTGTTCCCGTCAATAAAAAAAAAGGTTTTTAAAAAAATAATTTAAAAAATATTATAGTTCCTTGCCAAAACATGATTTTTTTTTGTTCTTTTCAGTATGCAAAAATACGACTCTAGCTATTACATGTTGTTCAGTAACAAGTGCTACACGAAAAACAGCATTTGGTTTTTGTCGCCCCATCCATATGGTCACTAAACCATAGTCATCTCAGTTGAGTGGCCATTTCAGGAAATGCAAACCAGACTCAAGTCTTTGAGACTCGTTTCAAAGGTTTCGTGGCAACAAAATGAATGATAATTTAGCAAAGACAAAATTCAAACGTTAAGATGAGCTTACCAAGTCTTGACCGCATTCTTTGCAGCTAGTTTTCCCTTCTTGGCGCACCAAATAACAACATTCTGCCCCTGCTTTTGACGTTCCAGAGGATTTTCTTCGACTGTCGCTTCCAGACCGGCAAGCTTTCTGGCGTAGGACATGGCGCCAGCGTTTAGTCTTGCGTTCAGGGTCAGCGGAAGGGCTTTGTGGATGCCTCGAAAATAATTGTGCATCCTCAAAGCTTTCTTTGCATATGATCGAGCTACAGGAAATGTCAAAGTAAAACACAGCCGTAAGTGTTTCATGTTACATTGTAAATGGTTCTTCTCTCTTACAGAATGAAATATTTCCCAAAGAGGATAACTGAGACTTCATCGTCGTTTATCTATATGTAAATGAATGAAAATGAACAAAATGTAACCTTAGCATTACGTTTTTGTCACAACTGAGATTTTAATGAAATAGTTGACAACTCAAATCGTAACATTTTTGTACTAATTCGTAGCTAAACCATTTATTAGCAATTTTAAGTCCATTACTTCTTGATTAGGTTGTTCAACGCGGGTGGGTTAAATATAACCCAATATTGGTTAGTCCAATATTTAAACAGCATATAGCAATAGGTAACACGGCCCTCCTAAATTCATATCGAAGCCAAATGTCTGTATGGAAGCAAACCCCAACACTTGGAAAAACCCGGGACCAGCTGTCCGATTTACAAATCTTTAAGTACAGAGTTCATTGCTGATACGAATCGGAAAACTCATTCGAGAAAAATTGAGAGCTTGATCCTATCACTATCGCCTTTGTTCTCGACTTCATCTTCGTCTTTTTGTTGTTGTTGTTGTTGTTGTCGTTATTGTTGTTGTTGTTGTTCTTCTTCTTCTTCTTCTTCTTCTTGCTCTTCTTGCTCTTCTTCATTTTCTTGTTTTCTACTTCGTCTTCTTTGTCTTCGTCTTATTATTATTACTTTTATTATAATTATTGATATTATTGTTACTATTATTATTATTATTTTTATGTTTTCATTGTCTTGTTCTTTTTTATCTTTAAAATTATCATTCTTTTCTTCATTGCCACTAATATTATCGTAACTATCATCCTCATTCTACTTGTATTACAGGATAAAAATTCGGAAATCAGAGCAGTGCAGGTATTTCACCGACGCTCAACGTTAGTAGAAAATTTAAGATTGTAAAAGTTTATACGGCAACTTAGATGGGGAGAAAAATTTTGATTTTCTATCATTTGTCGTTATCTTTCTTTCAATCTACCACATGTTGGGCTGACAAAGCTGGCATTTTACGAGAAGAAGGTTAAACAATAGGAATCGTTTCGCTAGTCTTACTGTCAACAACTGAATGTGGGCGATTATTTTAAAAAATACGAGGAACAAAATGTATTAGGATTTCCAAAATCTCTTTTGTAGATATTTGATTAAACAAACAAGCCTAGGATTAGTAAATGACTAGAACCCACATACTTGGATAATTGTATCCAAAACCTACACAAATATTACAGCTGAAACTGAATAACTAACGCGCTGGTTGATAAAAAATTATCATACATTGATTTAAGGTGTATTGGAACAATTTCAACCAACAACCCAACAACGATAGAAAGCACCAAACTCCACAGGCACTTTTATATCCTTTTTAAAACTAGTATTGGCTTATATTCTAAATAGGTATTTCTACATTAGCTACTTAGTAATAATTTAAGTAATAAATTTAGCTCATATATCTGCATATTCGCATAGTCCTTATTTGACATTAGAAACTCGATTAAACAACGGCAAAAGTTAGGATATACTGATATTTGAATTTGACAAAACCATATTTTGACAAAACTTGACAAAGCATATTTTTTCATAGGCTTGGTTTGTTTGAAAAACTATCAGCACTTAAACTTAAAGTAATATTACTCTTTTGTAATTTCATTTTAAAAAAAGCTACAAAAACAACAACCACAAAACATATTAGTGATTATCAAATGAAATGTAGGATTCGTTTACCCGTTGCAAAGTCCAATCCCCACTTACCAAATCTTGGTCTTAACAGGAAGCCTGTACGTCCTGAATATCGGCAAAGAGACATTAGTATATCATTTGCGAAAACCTGATAAACATAACGACATTCTAACGAATTCAGGTGAATTCTCAAGAATTCTATTTCTTGTAAACAGTTCTACAGTTGGAACCAAGATATTAATGAGGTTAAATAATAGCATACGATGGTCACTGCATACCATACGTTACACAACAACACTCCATCAGTCCATGTCACACAAACATTACAAATTATGTCAACAATGGAAGAAGAAAGAAATTAACGAATACTAAAGTATAGGCTTAGAACTGGATAGAACCACATCGATGAGAAATCTCTGAGAAATGACGGCACAAATTGACATTGGATCAGTAAGAAATTTAGAAAAGGAAGTTGGGGTGGAGGCAGTGAAACCAGGCATCCAGGCAACCTAAAAAGTGGCGACCGGAAAAGGTGTCTAGATCCTCAGAGATGCTTTCTACTACATTTTTCGTATAATTATTTTGTTGGTTGCCAAAGAAGGGGAGGGAAGGACTTTTAGCCCCCTCGAGCTCTCCCCTAACGTGCCCCTGCTTAACGACTTCTTGATATTTTGTATAAGGAGTACCCCGACACAGAGTTCTTGAAAGAATGTAAATGGTTTAGAAACCAAGGAAACTGGTCATCAACAGCGTTTAAAACCGGCCAAAGTTTGCTTCCGATACGGCGAGCACTTTTAACGACAAAGTAGCGGACAGTAAGGAGTCCTATTACAGCCGCTGGGTTGATTCGCAATTAAAGAAAGATGAAAATCCGGAATGAGAGTGGGCGCTGTTGCTTATAGAAACTAACGCTCATCACACAACAAATGTCTGAGTATATAGGGGAATAAGACAGGAAAATAATCAAGTCAAACCAGAAACTGCCACAAAATGTTTATAATTGTGAGGTCTGAAATAAGCCTGAAGACTTCAGAGGGCTCGAAAAAAAAAACTATAATAACGCTAGTGTCGGCAATTTTTACCGTTTGCGAAAGAAGCTAAAACATATTCAAATCCCTCCAAACCAAAAACGTCTCATTCTAAAAATGTTGTCGACGAGATCTTCTTAGTTAAAGTCACCTCAAAGTGCTGCCTTCAGGGACTTGCTTTCTTCTTCAACACAGAAATGATGGTCACTTTTTCCGACACAGAAAGTGGCCTTTCAGGCAGATATGATAATATAGGAACCGGGGTTTAGCGATAACCTTGCTTGTTAACAAAAATTGTTCCAGAAGGAAAAATCAAAAAGCAATGATCGCTATTCTTCGAATGTAGCAATGAACGACGCATTTTTATCAAACAAAACTATAAGACAAACTTAAAAGATGATCCACACCATGTCTTAAATATTCGGGGATCTTTTCTCCCTAAGACTATTTGTGGCTCGTTAAAACTGACTAAGTCAACAAAAAGTGTATGCGTCTGTATGTAGTTTATTGAAATACTTACCATCAGTACATGTCACCAAGAATGACAGCAAAACGACACAAAGGCCACAAACGTGCATGATGTATCCAAGAAGGGTTGACACTTATGCCGAGCTCTTGAAGGCAGATCACCCGACTTTAAATATCTTGTTCAACTGCGCCCACTCTTTCGTCAAGCCAACCTCCGCACAGCCAGCGGCTCTATATAGCTCTCTGGCCCTGCAGGTGCTTAGCGCGGAAATTGATAGGGAGGTTGTAGAAATTGAGACGTTTAACTGTTAGCTTCATAAGTACCGTTTTCCTAATACTAATAAGTGGAAAACCTCCGGGACATGCACGTTCTTAACAGAACAATCCAAACACTAACACGCAAATTCGTATTCTTCGACTTTTGGAACGAAAAACTGCAAATTAGTAAGACATATTTCGGCATTAACGTGAAATGTTTTGTTGACAGGAACATGGAAAATTAATGTTTATACGTCCGTGACGCCTTTTAAAACAAATGGAATACAAAAGCTCTTATACCTTGGAGTCATCGATTAACACTCAGTAATACTCATTAAAATTGTAAGACTGTTCTTTTTATAGCAAGCTTACCCAGTCTTAAAATTCCAAAAACGTCTATTAAATTAGTGCACCAAACGGTGTTTTCCCTAAACATTTTACAGACAGGTTCCGAACCTGTACGTGTCGTTACACTCCATTACGTAATCTGAGACAAAGTTTTTTTAAAAAAAAGGATGCAACATTGTCGTTGCCGCAACTTTGTAGGGGATTGTTGTGTTTTGATACAGGATGACAAGAAGGCGTAGACAAAAAATATTAAAAAAGTGTTCTGTTATGTGGAAAATCAATATTGTGCGTGGCGAAAAGCATTTACATTTTACACAAATGTGGTGTTTTATTCTCTTGCACACCAGGAAATTCCTTTTTATCCCACCTTTTAACAAACCATCTCTGCATGAAATTTGTGTATCTTTTTTAGGAGCCGATCAGTCTGAGCTAGCGATTCCCAATACTTTGTTTTCCTGTCTTATTGACTTTCAAACTCAACAGACTCATTGTCAGTGGTTTCCTTAAGTTATCACAGCGAGCCTTGATCTTTAGAAATTCAAATTTAGCTGGAACTCGTTGGTTCATAATCACAGTTTTTTTTTAAAAAAAAACAGTTTTGCAAAGAAAAGACAAAGATAACCAGATAAATCGCTGTCATGGCCACCCGTAATTCCTTTGTCGAGAATTAACAATTTTCAAACTTTTCCGTTAACTGCTTTATTCGTGTTCAAAGTGGGAAGAAATTCCATGAACGAAGAAAGATCTTCCTATAGTTCTTTGTTTCCATCTAAAAAATGTGACGCAATGCGGTTTACAATGTATTACACGATCTAACCGAGTTATCTCTCAGGTAGTTACAAAAACATTTTAATTTTACTTTTTTGCACCGAGTAAAACCGGAGACTGTACAACCACAGAAAAACTTTAGTAGAACCACTTCTCTGACCAAATATTCGGTACGGTTAAACAAATGATGTAATATGTTTTACCTCCGTGGGATGCAGGTTGCTATGTGCCGAGCGGACGTTAGCTTTTCGTCAGAACATAAACTGAAAAATGAAAAAGGGATTCTGACGAAAGCATGGCAAATGCTCGAAACGTCAGCTTGATTGGCACACAACTGGCATCCCACGGCAAGACGACACCATTGTTCACAACAAAAAGTACGGAACAAACCGCAAAACTGAGCAAGAAAGACATAAAGATGACGAAACGAGAAAAAACTCAGCTGGGATGCAAATAAAACTTCTGCAATAATAAAAGATAATCATAAAACTCTTCAGTAAGTATAAGAAAACGAACTACAGTTGTAAAAATTCCAGTTAAAAACTGATCAAAATAAAAACAAACAAAAGCAAAACAGCAGAAAAACCCTAGGAGAATCCTAGCTGACAGAGAAAAGACTTGAGCAAAAAACGAGAAGCTGAAATTTGGCAGTCGCAGTTTGAAAACTGAAGATGTATTCGCTGAAAGTCTGCCTTTCGACTGTGCTTTCAAGCAAACCTTTCTCGATGTAAGCTGCCTAATATTGGCGCAAGATCCCTGGCCAAGGTACTAAAATGGAAAAAAGAGACCAAAAACATGGAGACTAAAGGCAGGAGAATAAGGGGAAATATTACGTTGTTTTAATGAAAACAGTGCTTAAGATATCTGACCGATAAGGACTGATTGTTTTTGGTTGGTTACTTTCGTTTGCGTTGTAAATAATTCACAGTGGTAGCCGCCGAGATTTAACCAAGTGTGTGTACTATATTTCCGGGTTTTTTTTCCAACGCTTGCACTTCCCAAACTGTTTCGGAGTTTTTTTTATGTTGTTGTTGTTGTTGTTATTGCTTTCATTTCGTGACCAATAAATGGCGTTCAGTGATATCAATTAACAAGTGAAGAGACTAAGATTGACATAAACCTTTTAATCTTTACAAAAGTTCAAATCGTTACTGAAAACCTGCTATGAACAACCAAAATGCCTTTTCTGTGCAAATGCTTCCTCGTATATATTATAGATATCTAACACCTAAGGCCTCTATGGTTGTAGTCCCCCTTTGTGGTCACAGCTGTATAACACTTTCATCTGTCTTCATCAGTTCATAGTCGTGACGACGGTCATTTTACAAGCAAACCTTTCAAACGAATTCTCGCTAAAATGAAACAAATCAAGGCGGCCAAGTACCATAATAATTTCGGTAAATGGAAAGTTTGAGTTTGTGAGGAAGTTTGATATTATCTCTGGATATATCCGGTCAGTAATTACAGCTACTCAGAGTACATCACGTTCGTGGTAGCACAGAACAAACACAGCAGCAAATGGTGAAGGTCAAAAATAACCGTTTTTGAAAAAGTGCGTCAGCATATCGGTGTTGTCAAAACCTGAAAGCAGAGCAACCCAAGTCGAGCATATGGCCTTACGTGCAAGCACAACGAGACTCTCTGTGTGAATCCTTTCTTTCATATTGCCGATCTTATACCTGTGTATCCGTTAAAAGATAAAAAAGGCTGCATTTAAGCAGATTGGTATTACTAAAAATAACACATTTATGGTTTTAAATTGAGTCAGTTTAGGCGAATGTGTACTGTAGTGAATACTCTCGGAACACAACTTTCCAATGCACGTCGACACCCGAATACCCAACTCGAAATCTAAATATATACCTATATATAACTGTTTCTCAGCAATGCGATAAGCCCCCCTTGTAATCTACTTTCGGCACCACCACTTCAAGTAATTTCATTTAATCATTAGTTGCAGCCTTGTGACTAACACTTTGAAATGTCTTGTTCACACTAACGTAAAGGCTTCTACAATGCAGACTCATTTATGCATATACTTTCTCAATAGTACCTCATCAAGATCTACGATGAAGCGAGGCAGCATCGAAATGACGAATACTTCATTTTACTGTAGTAGGTCTTCCGATGTTAGAAAATGGTATGAAAGTGTAAAATAAACACAAAACCAAACAAACGTAAACTCATTATTCGCAAGCAAAACTTTTCAGATGTTTTTTTGTACAAAATCACGAAAAAATATGTCATATTAAAAGCTTTCAGTGTACACGCAAAGTTATAAATTAACTTTTTATTATCAAGACTCAAGAGAGAGTCGTCTGCATACAAGAAACAATTTATAAACAAAAGTAGGTTTTCAACTCTTTATAATTCTTTTATCTTTTAATCCGAGGTGATATCTTTTTAAAAAGAATTCGATGAAGATGCTATTATAAACTCTATAAGACCACCGAAGATCAGATTTGCTTAAAATTAAGCGGAACAGATTAAGAATAATCCCTGGTTCAAACTGAAGCCTAATTTTTCAACTAGAGCAGTTAAAAATAAGAGCTTGAAAACATTTTGAGGTTACATTGGTCAAAACAATTGAGGACGTGACTAAGCTAAAATAATCTGGTTCTTATAAAAAAAAACCCGTGAAATGTAAAGTGTACGGTTTTCACCTGTTAAAAGATAATCTAATCAGGGTTTTTACGTGAAGGAAATGGTGAAAAACAATTATTCAAGTTTTCCCTGTGATATAGGCAGCGGTGGGCGTTCTTGAAACGAGTGACAAGTCGTAGAATAAGTAATACAAAAGATGAAAACACAAAATCTATTTTATGTTTTAGGTATTGCCTATCAAGAAATGAAGCTATTCAAGTTGTATGAATGTTCAAACTGCCTCCGCACAAAGTCCCGATTAAAAAAACCCCTGCTACTTGCATTGGTACATTATATTCCCCAACCAAATGATTTGCTCGGCGATTAAACAAAAAAATATTGCACAACAGTAAAACCAAAACGTTATTAAAACCGCTTGACAATCAGTCGATATTCAAATTAGCATATTTTGCTTTCTTGCTTTTAGTTCCAACCAAAGCAAAATTGATGTTTTTTGTTCTAGTAAGTGAACCGTTTGTTCAACTAAGTAAATGCTGACATTTTAAGCCGTTTCAAAATCTAAGAGCGAGACGTGAGAGTGACTTCATTTAAAAACTTTTAACGTTTATTAATGGCTTGCTCGAAAAAAAATTGCGTTCGTTATTAAAATAATATATTCAAAATATAACCTGCTATTTATACACTTCAGTTGTTGCGTGCGAGTTTATCTCGTTGTTGATATAGTGGTTTGAAGTAAAATAAATGAAAAAATTTTTATTGCAGACGAGAAGACATATACATTGATCACTGAACTCTCGAGGACTTATAGAAAAATTAGTGATCTTTAATATGTGTTGTGGATATTGTATAAACACCACCATTTATCCAATTTGCAGTAAAATGCCTTCGAGGTTGGTAACATATTTTCCCTGCTTTTCCAAGGTTTCCAGTGCATATATTTAGCTTTTAATGTTAATATTTTGTATTGTATCAGGCTAAACTAATCAAACAAGATTAAGACATATAAATCAATGGAAATTGTTAAAAAGACAACCAACAGTGTCATGAATTGCCGATGTTTTTATACCAATTTGCTGTGCATAAAAATACATCAAGGCATAAATATTACCCGTTTCTTTAAAGCATAATCTATCCGGCGATGCTATCTTTTTCTTTAAAACATAGAACTCCGACTAATAAAACCAGCAGGGCTTATCAACAGATTTTAAATTGAACGTCATTCCAATCCCTTCGTTTCTAATACAGGAGGCATGCTTCAAGAAGTATAAATCATATCGCCCAAACGCTCAACATCTGTTCATCAATTTATGTTATCCTCGATTCATTTTTTCCGATGGGGGATGTTCTACCGAGATAATGACACAAACAAGAAAGAGCTTGACAATTAATAGATTGAAGCAGACTGTACTTCGATCTCACTTGTTCACTACAATTTGTTCAACATTTGGAGAAAAAAAAATGAATAAGCTTACCACTAATGGAACGGAACATCAACTTTACATGCCTGTGCGAGAAAATGGCCGGCATTTGTTTATAATAGATTTTTTATACCATACTTATATGCTCCAACGTCTCCAAGAAAAAAAGGGAAAAAGAAAATTCGAGACGCGTCCACCGGGACTCAAACACGAGTCACTGCGCTAGTCTGTGCTGCACGCGCATGCTCAGAACACTTTGAGCAAGAAACCTTAGGGGCCCGAGCAACAAGCGCGACACTATCATATGGTCGCATTACCGTGTCTTGTTAATAGCATCCATACACTATATGACGTATTTTAATGCCGCAGCAACTCAGTTTATAGCCAAACAACCGCACAAGCTTCAAACACGCGAGAGTTTCAAACTGATGGAGGCTCGACAGTGGAAAAGAGAACTACAAATCAAAAACCTGAGGTCAGAGGTCGGCAAGACCGGGTGAGAGGCGACGCATTTTTGCGACACAACAGGAGAAGCAAAAATACCAGTGAATGTTTCCTGCTGCATTCAGATTAACGAATTTTAGATATTTTGAGAAATTTTGAAAAACATATTTGAGAAAATTGAAGACACTTACCGTCTACAGCCGTAGTTTTAATTTAAAAAAGCAAAAACTCGTGTTGTAACACCAATAAATACATCGGTAAAACAATGAAAACTGTTACCTCTGGCGTCATTAACAGTCCCGGGGAGGGGTGGGGGATATAGGCTTGCGCTAAGGGTGGGAAATCAAGTTGACATAGCTGTGGATCCTGTGGTTTCATTTCTTCCCCTGGTGACGGGAACTTTTCATTAAAAATAGAATTGACCTAAATATCGTGCTCCACTCCCCAGATTTCGACAATTTTTTCTTATATTGGTCAATCCCACTGCTCCCCTACCCTTGGGATTTACAATGATAGGAGCATAAAGTTACTGTGTTTTTCATGGGATGGGAAGAAACTATAGGAAAATGGTCGCTCGCATAAAGCATTTAGAGAACAAATGTTTCAACTTCAACACTGCAACATTTAATTCAGGTTATTAGCAACTTCAGAGCCATATATTTATATCTTTGCGCAATACAATATAAGTGAATCACCAAATATAAATTATGATATTTTTCTAAAGGTATTCTTACACTTCTTTCTGATTATTTTTCATATATATTATATATAAATATATACTCTATTTTTGTCAATAATAAATTTTCATTTCATACTTAGTCGGATGCTTAAATCACAGCATCACTTCTGTCCATTACTTACAACAAACATGTGGGAAATCAACTACA
>JANRMR010213916.1:0-14642 GCA_025434825.1 Bergia sp. 'catenularis'
TGGATTACAGTGTAACTAATTACTGGCACAGAGATGAGACTCCCTGTAGACTACAGTGTGTTGAAAGAATGCTCTCTCCTTCACAGAGGTTCCCTGATGGTTTTCAAAGGAAGAATAGAGAGAAACTGGGGGCAGTGAACATATGTAAATGTATGGGGAGAAGTTGGGGAAAAGAACTTTCCGAGTGGGTAACTTTGTCTCTCTTGAAACTTTGATGATGGAGTGAAGAAAGAATGTAATTATGTGGCTGTAGTTGCATCTAGTCTTGTGTGTGTTTGGAAAGACCAAGACTGTGTTTGTGTTGTGTCCACAGGATAAGACGCTGAGTTATGTAGAGACAGAGGAGGAGCTGAAACAGTTGTTAAGGGTAAGTCAAAACAGGCTCTCAGGTATCATCTTGTAATCCTAATCAAAGACTCGGTATGGGAATTTGAACTCAAAGAAACTTGCTTGAATGTGTTATTGTCCCCTGGAGGTGATTCCAATTAAGCTATTTTTGATTAACAGTTTTTAGCTTCTCGTAATTTTTCTTTCCAACCATAGAAATGCTGCACTCTGATATAAGTTGTTTGCCCTGGGTGCAATGATTTTAACAGAATTTGTTTATTTCCTGGCTGCAGGAGATAGGAATTCCCCTGGGGATGAGTATACCCTTCGTCAAACTCTGGAACAGGCACTCATCCAGATCAGGTACGTACATGTACATGTAGAAGAGACTGTATGTAGCAACTCTATCACAAGCTTGTGTCTTGCTGTGTAGGGAGGAGAGCAGCTGTTAATATTTATAATTATAGTTCCCATAAGTATTTGGACTCGCTTGTTCTTGGCATTCTTTCCCCTGGATTTTTCCCCACTGACTCACCACCCCTGAGTTTCTGAGGATCTGTTTGTTCACCTATTTTTGATGTTGTCGTAGTTCACCACCGACAACCTTCTCATAGTCTGTTACAGTTGTATGCCAAAGAAACATTTACTGTAGTTACAGTAGGTGTATTAAGGAGAGATATTTTAATGCTATTTAGCCTGTTTTTTTTATCTGTCACAACTTCTTTGTTTTGTGGTGCACAGGAACAAAATTTGGCAAATAAGTGTTTGATGCTTTACCTGCTGATTGGATTTGATTGGGTTAAAGAGCTGTACATGTACGTTGTGATAATAACATTATTTGATTAATTTCGTGCTGTTTCGATATACTTATAAATTACTTTTCTCATTAAAGTAACCCAATTTCTCAAATGTTCACAGGTTAATCATGTTCTATCTTTTATCTGAATTAATAAGGTTATGTTAAAGTTAATGGGATACTGCAAAATAGGAAAATTATGTAGCATTAACATTATGCATTGCTGATTTTCTCTCCAAAATTTGGTTATCATGACAACAGAGTTGGAAAACAGTTTAGTTTACCTACACTACAAGATTCTCCAATAAATTTTAGGAAAAGACAAGGAGTCTCATCTTCTCACTCAAAACCATTTAGGAGTTATTACCAAAAAAATGCGAGGGGGACCCAATCCCCCCCTCCCCGATCCTGGGCTAGACAGGGTAAAATAGAGATAGGTGCTGGTGACCTGGAAAAACCATGAGGGTTGAAGGAGCTAGCTAAGAAGTTATTATGCTTTCAAAATAATTTATTCAGGCTTACATTGTATAATTTCAACAAAGTAATCACAAAATTTTACATGTAGTCCCCAGAGGAATGGGTCCACAATCCCAGCCATGCAAAAGGCCTTGGACTCCCTTGGCAAAAGCTCCTCCCCCGCACCCCCTCTTTCAGTGTCAGTCTCATATTGCCTGCTTTTCTGTCCATATTTTTTTGTGCCTGCAAAACAACATTGGGTTGGGGACTGGGGGGGGGGGAAGGGGAGCCCTATCCAAGGTTTTTGTCTGAGATTGTAGCACATGTGCATGTTCATGTACATTAAAGCAAAATCATGTTTTGATTTTGATTGACCAGTAAACAAGGAAGGATAAATAAAAAACAAAAGCAAAATTAAATCAGAGTAGATTTTGACACAACAACAAATTTGTTTTTTATAGTTCTCCAATCTTTAAGTTAATATGGTAAAACAATGTGGTTCAGGGAGTTATCAGTAAGTTTAATAATTCATTAATGGTTGATAATCTTTGAAATGATTTTTAAACATTTTTTCCTAATTTTAGATGTTCCTGATGCTACTAATGGGACCCCCAACAGTAGGCCCGTGACAGTGGACAAAGCCGTGCAGGCAGTGGTAGCACAGAGGGACACTTGTGTACAAACGGGTCAGAATGCTGAACTGTCTCATTACCAAGGGGACCAAAGCTACCTACAAGCAATGACAGCAATAACCCACTATGCCGAACATTCAAACCAACCATTACCATTTGTTAATAACCTTGCTTTTCCAAGAGCTGAGAGTGGACTTTCTAACGTTAGTTTGCCAATAGCAGGCCAGCAAGCCTCCGTATCCACCTCTGCATCATATCTCTTAGCTGGTAACCAACAAATAAATTTTGGTCCTGGTAATTTTCCTGCTTTTGTCAATCAGTACCAGATGGCTCAACCTTCTGGGATGTTCCAGATGCATGGATCAAGTAGCAACCCTCTTGGGCCAATCTCACCAAAGAGTAATGAAAGTCATGAGAAAAAACCTGCATTAGCAGTCAGCATCACCAGTACTGGAGCAAAGGGGGAGATTGTTGACGAGTGTGAAGATTTGTCAATTCAGCAATCAATGGATGAGTTTGAGGAAATGCAGAGAGAGCTGGAAAGGCAGTCATATGCTGCAGCACTTGAGATGAAAGAAAGAGTTGCACATGGTTCGTACAGTATAGTGTGTTGTCAATTCCTCAGTCAAAGACTATCAATTAGTTATTTTTATATTCTAGGTTTTTCTGGTATGCAAGTTTTTAAATCACTCTTCTTCACCAGTAGTTATTTCCAACAAAAGATCAACAAAAACTACCTTGTGAAAGAGTACAGTCATCTTTGTCTGTGGAAAGTGCAGTATTACATTCAATCACAAATGGTACAGTTGCATTTTAGGTCGTGTGCCTGGTTGTAGAATTGTGTCTGGCAAAAAACTGAACTTTGAACCTTGCTCAGATTTTCAACACCTTGTATCCATACATATACAGTACTTGTTATTCATGGTTCAGCAACTACCTCTACTGTTGTGCTTTTCTTTCATCATACAGATGAAGCTCCACCAAGGGAGGAAAAGCCCAGTGGCTTACCCAGCTCTGTGCGAACAGATAATTCATACCAGTCACATTTTCCACCACCGAAAGCATCGCAGCTTTCATCACCAGTTACTCGTACAAGTCAGTTGTTCTCAAGCAATCAACCACCAGCCAAGAGTTGGTACCAAACAGTACCATCACCACAAAATAAATCCAACAGTAGCTTTGCCAAGTGTGACGATATAAGTGTAGAACATGGTGTGCTCAAAAAATCCTCCAGGTAGGTAACAGAAACAACAACAGCTCGACAACAACAATAACAGTTTAACAACAATGTTCAGTTCAACAACAGTGTTCAACAATCTTTATCTTAGCACACGAAAATGAAATGGAAAATTTTTCACTCGAAAAATTGTCCAAGAAGAAAAATTGATGTCATAGAATAATATTCTACATGTTTTGTACAGAGCTGCTAAAAATAGAAAAATAACCAAAATTTTGAAAGAATACAAATGTACCTAGCATTGTAATGAGCTAGTAAACAAATGGTATTCAAGAAAGTTACTGTATTAGTATGTGTCACCTATCTTGATGTACAATCAATCTAAACAGCTGTAGACATAAAATGTACATGTACAGAAAAGATCCATTCAAATCCAAAGAAATTTACAAATTTTGGCGCAAACACCGATACATATAAATTTAGTTTGATTGCGAGATCAATTAACGACTGGAACAACCAGCCAAATGAAATTATCAAACAAAAACAGTAGAAAACTTTAAATCTGCACTCCAGGATTACCTCGTCTGAACGCTGTCATTTTAATTTTTTTAAATTTATTGAAGTAAATTTTATTTGCACCTACAATCAAAAACCGGTATGTGCACCTACATCAAAAACGTATATGTGCAACTGTGCAAGCACCCGCCCCTGGGTAGTGGACTCCCATACCACCAGGGGTGGAGATGCTTATCGTACCCCTTAGTGATTAAAATCCCGAGTTTTGGTACTACTTGGGGTGTTCAAAGCAAAATACTTACATTTGCATAAAAAACGGTACCTTTTAGGGGTGCCACGGTCGGTCAATTGAATGGCATTTCACATAAACATTGTTACTACTAGTAAATGTAACTTAATTTAAAACTGTAACACCAATTAGTAACCCCTCACTTTTCATATGTCCCCCCCCAACCCACATATCTGCAGTGATGGGCTCTGCCTTTTCATATGCCCCCCCCCACATATCCGCAGTGATGGGATTTGCCTTTTTGCAGCTTACCCAGTTAGGATAACTTCGGCACAAAAGATGGCGGACAAAAACGTAATCAGATATGAAAATAAGGGGCTAAAGTTTATAGAATACAAGCTCAACTGATTCACATACTGTATATCTAATTTAGTGGTGTGACACTTGTTGTACATGTATAGGAGCTCAGCTAACATGGGATTGGTATTTTCCATCCTGTCAATAAACATGCCTTATAAATTAATGTCATTTCAATATTACCGTTATTAAGTCAAATTGCGTGTTGAAGTACTTCCTTTAGTTAGTTCTTTGTTTTTTTTTCTTACTGGCAAGGGTAACCATTACCACAGTAATGAATTAGTATTAAAATTTGAAGCAAGGGTCGAGTGTAAGTAACTGTGCACGCATGCTAAAGACCTTTTCAAGCACACAGAAAACAACATAAACAACTGCAAGAAACTTTATAAAGACAAAAAGAATAAGGACCAGAATATAGCTGCGGTTAGCTGAACTACGAATAAAGAAGCCGACAAGATGTAGAAACCTGGTTAAACACCAAATTGTTTACCTTACTGTCGGCCAGACTGCACAATACCACGTAACTCGTGCTAATTTAAAGGTTAATTTAATCAACCGTAAAACTCTACTGGTAATTGTTGGTAAAAGCTAATAAGAGTTTTTTTAAACTTCGCAAGTTTTCGATTCGTGGCTCAGAATCTTCATCAGAGGACAATAAATTACAATTTCCAAATAATTTAATTCACTGCCTCTTACAGTTTCCTAGGGATCGTAACATCAGAATATACGTTCGTGGAAATTTCTTGTGCTCATTATTGAAGTATAATTTTAACGTAGATCACTTTTAAGCTTGATAACCACTATCGCCCCAGCAACAACAAGCAAGTTTATTAATAAAAAAACATTCTTTCAAGAACAATTATTGAGGGGCCTTTTCTGCTGTTACTCCAAACATTTATGCATTATGCAGAAGAAAAAATAAAACCAGAATCTAACGTTTGCTCGCATTTGCAGTTTACAGAACGTGGGGTCACAAAGCCTTCACGACTATTTGGACATGATCGAGGAGAGCAAAGAGTATCGGGAAGTCATCCAGAGAGGCAACGTTAAGAAGGGATGGAAACCGCTGGATGGCAAGCACGTGGCTTCAGGCAGAAAGGTTCAGTTCAAGCCAATGTACTGTGACGATAAGGGAAGAATGTGCCATGGAGTACGCGTGCGTGGAGCCGATAAGTCTGAAGAATGTTTCAGACACACTACAGGGAAGGCGCCAGCCGCCTGTTCTTTCGCTCACTCGCGACTCGGCGACACTCTGCAGTTCATCTGTGTCAAGTGCACGTGCGAGAAGAAGAAATCAGAGTATTGTGCCGATAAACATAAACACAAGCAGTTTTTATTTAATTTAGGGCCGTATAGAAATCAGAGCGGTGATGTATGGAAGCAGGCGACTCCCACTTGACAAGAACGGATTTAGAAAATTTGAACTGGCTTCATTCGGCTGCTTTTTATAACTAGTATTCTATATCCTTTTAGCACTGCTGTCAGTGTGCGTGTCAGTGCTTTGTGCTACAGCAATGGAGTTAGTTTCAGTGGATAAATTTTGAACATGAGTTGACTTAAATTATGATGTTCATCTTGTTCATGGTCGTCTGCAGTTTGAGGTCAAGGGCTGCAAAATTGGAGTTTGCTCAATTCTGTTACAAGTTTTAGCGACAATAATGGAGAACTGATATTTGATAAGTGAGGCCCGACATCTTCAAAAAATGACTTCTATCAGCTTTAACAAACGAGTAATCACTTACATATTTACCGCCTGACACAAAACTGCAAGAACAACTGTTTTCGTGAGACCTTTTCCCCTGAATTGTCAATCCCATAAATTCTTATATACATGTATTCTCACAAGGTAATCTCCACAATAATGTAAAGCTTGTAAGGCAGTTCTGAATTACTGCTATGCAAGGCCCTTGACACATCACTTCCGTCTATACTCTCAGGCTTTGCTCAACAGCGTCCTCGTTGTATCAGTTATACACGTTTAACCCTGTCACTCCTAAATGGCGAATGATGAAGAGCTGAAATTATATAACTAGACAACATACATTTCCTATTAATAGGTTGGGAGAAATTTGCATTTCATCCTACAGTTCTGAGTGGATGTTCATTCAGTGGTAGTTGGATCGTTTAGTAATGTGAGAAGATTTCCCAACAACATAATTTATACCGATAGTCTAAGGAGAAGATGGATGTTGATAAATGTGGTAGGTCTGAAGGGTTAAAAAGGCAAGCAAACCAACAATTAATAATTGTTAATCAAGGGCTGCAGCTCATTTGCACTGCCAAAAGCAACTGTTGACGCACATGCGCAGTACATTTCCTGACATGCCAGTACTTGAAAATTATGAATATGAACTATAGGTCGTATACTCGGCAGATAATAGTAGCGAAATTTAGAATGTGGGAGTCGTCGATAGAACTGTTGGTATTGAACTTGCGATAGAACTCCTGTTTTCTATTAGCACCAATCCATTGTACAGTTTTGTTAGCTGTCATTTAGACTTTTTTCCTTTGTTTTACGTGTAGAAACTAAAAGCTCTGCAAAATTTGTTTTAGTAGTTCCGACTTTTAATCTGTGACTTGTCATATGGAGGCCAACAAATGACTTCCAGTCAAAGCGAAATATTAGAAACAAGTGCCCATTCAAGACACTGAAAACCAGATTTTTCAAAACCAAACAGTTCTTTCTGAAAACTCACCGTTGAATCAAAATGCAGGACTTGTTTGACTGGCACGTAACTAGACGCGAGTAGACGCCTTGTCGGTCGTCTTCACAGAGACTGACACACATTTTATTGAGATATCTAAGTTATATTTGTCAGTAGAGGACACTTGTGAATGTCAATAATAAACTGATGAATGGTTTAAATGTTTTTGAAACTTGTGTCCATAGTATACAACAGCTCAGAAATGAGTCTCGGTGTTTTGATCCATGTGCTGGGGAAGATATTTCGACAAGAAGCTGCACAAGTCAAAACGACGAAAACAAAAACTGCAGTCAAAACTTGTATTAAGCGGCTATCCTCGGGGAATGGATTGGTGGCCGCTTTATAAAGGATACCATTAACGGGCCTTGGGTGTGGTATAAACTATTTTATTGCAATGTTAAACAACTGAGAATTGTTACAAATTAAAAATTTAAGGTTTTATGAAAATTATTAGAAGCAAAACAAACGTTTTCACTCTACTTGAGCATCTCCAGGTTTGGTTGCTGGCGACCGAGTACGGAGTTCTTTGCCTATACCAGAACCAACACAAAAGATTTTATAATTTTAGGTAATCCCTTTGGGGAACAGGAGAACGTTGAATGAAAAGACTTGTTTGCTAAGATTAGGACTGAGTTTAGCTATGTAAATTGCTTCCAGAGTTCTTCGTAGAGACCATGAACTGGCGAAGGTTAGAATATTCCATTTGAAGCTGTGGCCTGGATGGGCTGCAGTGTGGCGGGCAGGTTCGGAAGTCTTTGATGTGTCTTCATGTTCTGCCTATCTGATCTCGAAATTCCGGGCGGATTCGCCGACATAGGCGGAGTTGCACGAAGTGCACGTGACGTAGTATACAACACTTGACGGAGTTTGAATAGGGAGCGGATTTTTCGGGTTTTCCAAACAATGCGAAACTTGTAGTGGCCTTGAGTGAAAAAGTGAGTTTATGAATTTACTTCTTGCCCCATCATTACGTTTACAACATGGGATAGGGGAATATCAAACTACCTCCGACAACACCTTACAAGATTTGCAATCTTTCCAGTCATTCCTTTACCGGAATTTTAAGAACTGCGATAACCATTTTTCTTATGACGTCAGACCAACCTCGAACAATATTTGAAATGGTCGTTTAAAACAGGTGAAAACACAAAATACCAGTTGGAGCCGCAATAGAGGCCTGTGCAATTTACAGTAATTGAATAAATGACAGAAATGTTTCGGGGTTCTGAGCAGTGACTGTTTGATAGAGGGTGGCCACGTAATACAGGAGGAGGAAGCACGAAGCTGTATACTAAAAAATTTTAAGATGAGAACGATGAAGAGAAACAGAAGGGAATGTTAAACTAGAAATACAGCCAAAGAATCAGTACAAAATTTGGGTGCCTCACTGCTTGTAAAGGATCGTTGATCCTTGAAAAAATTATCTGAAAGAGTTGGAAGTGTTTGGTGGAGTTGCTCGCTTTTCAAAATGAGCCGAATGTTGATCCACTTGATCAAAACTGATAGCACAACAGTTTCGCATCTCATGAACAGCAAAAGAAGTGTTCAAGCTTCAAACTTTTGATCGAATTGACAAAAACGCACAAATGACCATTCCTTTTGCATTGAAAATTGTAAATATTTGGCATTATTCATTCTAGTTTTTGAACCGGTTGACCAAAACCCATAATTGGCCACTCATTTTGTTTGTCTTGAAGAGACAAATATTCCAACACCCAAACGAATTTATGCCAAATATGAGATAGGTTGGAGTTTTCGGGTGATTTGCTTCAAGTTGGAGACGGAAGCCTCCTCCCCCCCACCCCTCTTGGCTGCACAAACTGATCATTCTGCACTCGAGAGTCGTAAAAGTAGTGTTCCTGGATGAAATGCACATAATGAAGACCAGATGAAGAAAATCCACAAGACAACATTTATTAAAATTCTGAACATTGACGTTAACGAGGTTTTTCGTTAATGCTCCTTGTTTCAGATGGTTCTTTGTTTCAACAATCTGAATTAAAACCATAACTCGACTGTCCAACCTTTGTTTTTTATTTGAAGAGTTTGTTTGGCGTCCTTAAATGGTATCTATGGAGTTTACTAACTACAAGAAGCGGAAAGACCATTACCTTGGAGTAGAGCTGTAAAGAGATGTAAAGAACTGAAAAACAACACTTACATAACTTTTTATTTTTTTATTTGAAGATTATCCCACATCAGTTACCTCACCTTTATCTCACAAGTTCAGTTTTAAAACTTTGATAATTTTGCGTCAAGGGTTACTGTTTAAAAGTTACCCTTGGAACAACAATACGAATGTTGCGACTTTGAAAACGATAAAAGGAGATCATAAGGTCCGATTACATGGCGAGTTTCAGCCCGGGTTGAGATTTGCACCACGGACTAGAGGATCTGAAATTTCACCTCGATCCCTTTGACAAATGTTTATAAAAAGGAGTTTTCGATTACACGAAAATAGTTTCAGCCCGGGCTGACTGTTTTGAAACTTCCAGCCTGGTCTCGGCCATCCACAATTGGATTTTTAGCCCGGCCAAACGGCCTGAAACACCACACGATACTGCCAAGGAAATTTCAGCCCGCGGGGCTGGGACAGCCCCGATTCTGCGTCCACGCTGCAATTTGGATAGCGGAAAAAGCAGTAGACAAGAGCAGCTTGGGCTGAGTTTCGTCATTTAATCGTAAACAAAGTTAGCCAACCAATAGGGATGAAGTTTCAGCCCAGGCAGAAAGTCGCCGTGTAATCAGGCCTTAAGTTAAAATAAATCTAATTGTTTCAATCACTGCTGACAGGCCAGCCCGTCTTAGCTTAGCACTTTTGAGATGTATATCGGTCTTATTTATTTTAGTTTTAAACTGAAGCCGGAACGTTCAGCAAACTCCGATAACTCAGTCAAAAATATTTTCTAAGTCCATGATTTGCAAGCTTTTACAAAACGGTCTGAATATTTCCTCTTCTTATATCAAACGTTTTCTGTTGTTTAATACTGGTTGTACAAACAATGTTGACAGATTTATTTTCAGTGTAAATATCGGGTAAAAATGAAATTGGAGGTTTGAAGACTAATGACGAGATTCCAACACAAAATACCAGAAAGCACAAACTTGTTGGCCACTTGCACGGCTGTCCTGCTTTGTCTTGTAACGCCTATAAAGTCCGAAACACTTAATTTGACTATGGAAAGACTATTCAATCCTGTCAAGTAAAAAGTCTTCCGATTTATTATCTGTTTCTATTAATTTCTTCAAGGAAAAATAATTTATTGAAAACAGATTAATTTACTTGCTTGAGATTGTTGACAAATAAAATGTTAAACACAATAAAAACTAACATAATATTCAACGTTGGAATGTTTTTACCAATTGAGAAATTTCCAAAGAGTACAAAGTAAAGTAGCTCTTCTTAGTCTGGCTCATGCGGTTTTCAGTTATTCTTTGAAAACTGCACTCGTGCTTATTTATTCCAAAACACACTCGAGACCATGCGATTACATATGCATATCAAGTTTGTATGCTGTGTAAGACCCAGGGACCCTTGATTACATATGCAAATCAAATTATTATGCTGTGTAAGCGATTACATCTGCAAATCAAGTTAGTATACTGTGCCAGACCCGGAAACTGCACCGAGTTCGCCAACTTGCTGCATGATTAGTCAGTTCTGCACAGAATCTGGACTGTGTTGTGTTGAAGTTATCCGCCAGCCTTCTGTTTGCTATATCACTCCAATAGAGAATCTGGACTGCGTTATGTTGAAATCATTAAGTCAATCAGACAGTGATAATTTCTGTGGGAGTCAAGCCGTGTTGAGTAGCGATGATCACAGAACAAGCCCCAATATATGCTTTACGAACCAAACTCCACGGACGCGGCGTCTATTGGTTTATACTCGTACGTTCCACGTCCGTCCATATACAGCACATACTACAACAGGAAAATCAACAATTTCTTAAATAAGTCCAACTGCATCCATTTTTGCATAGCTTTGGCCAATTGGACTCACAAATCAATAATATTTTCTTATTGTCATCATTATTATCATCACTACGCACTACTTTGTAAGACTAAAATTTTAAATATATTGAAAATCTCCACTAACACTAGCACCCCTTGGCGAGAAAGAAAAGTAAAATGTTCCATTTATGGAACGCACCAGCTTCATTGATGCAAGATAAATTTTCACGTACTCCAAAATATTAATCGACAAAGAATGGCAAGTTATGTTACTTGACAGAAACAATAGCAGGATTTCAGTTCTTGTTATTAATGACTCTACCAGCTCTTGATTAGCTGTTTGAGGCAAAGGTTTCTTTGTTTCATGTCTTGAAGGTGTTTGAATTTGAAAAGGTTTGTTTGTAAACATTACGTCAGCAAAAATCCGCCTGTAAGAGTAGATATTTTCATCCTCTACTCAGTCTTTTTAATTTAGACTACGAAAAGTATTCCGAATCCAACTAGAAGTGAACGGATGTTTATCTTATTCCTCCCAGAAACCACTCCAACACTTAATTGTTATTTCACATTTTGAAGATCTTGGTACGCAGAACCATTTACAGTTGAAGTGAATCCGAGAGATATTTAATGAATCTAGAATTACATATGAAACTGTTTTTTTTATCTGATTATTTGTTTTAGAAATCTTTACGTTGGTAAATATTCGAGATTCCCTTGTCCATGACGAATATTTTCGTAACTGTCGCAGTCTGCCAGTGTGCAACTTTTCCTTCAGAACAGGTAATCCGTCAGACGTTGTTTAAAAGATGATATTATTTAGATAACACTTGCAAATCCAGAATGCATTGAACTACTTGCTCAATTTGAACATTTAAGCCTAAAACACGAGTGGATGAAGAATCTGAAGCAGGAAAGATTAACTGTTTCAAAGCGTAGCCAAACAGAGAAGTGCAGACCTACCTCGTGATATTTCCAAAGTGACTTCCTGTGTGAAACTGTAAAGAGAGTGATACCAACCTGGAAGGTAAACACGAGGTTAGCTTGCGTTATCCAGCATCTGTCAGGAATCGAAACATTTTGCAGCAAATTCACGCGTTTATCTGGGTGAAAGAACCTCACGACTGACGTCACAGTGTTCTATGATACAGATGCACAAATGATGTCACAGTGTGAGCAATGATGGCTCGTTCTGTCGTCGATGATTCTCGATATGGTCCATGCTTACACTCATACTCTTCAAAATTTACTTCAGTTATGGGAGGTGAATTGTCATCATTATCGTGCTCGACGCCTAGCTGACGTCAATTATATGGTTGTGAAATGTTTAATTTAACCGTACCATAATTAAAGCAAGTTTTCCAATCTGTGAGTACAAGAGTGCAGCTTACCAACGTTGTTGGGCAATTCATCGCCCTTCAGCACTGGTGCACCCAGTCTGACTAACGTCAGTCGTGAGGTTCTCACACCGAGGTTGAGCCAAATTCACTGTTCAAAACAGCATTTCTGGAATAAATTATCCACTTCCAGTTGATGCTTCTTGGCATCACCTTTTAATAGGAAGGTCGTTTTGGCAATTCGAAGAAGCAAGGGAAAGGCAACTTGACATTCCATATTCAAAATCAATTTCAAATTTAAATTTAATCTAAAAAATCAGTTGGATATCTTTTGGCAATGTATTTCACTCCTTACTATCTTGATAAAAAGACAAGAATAGACTTGGTTTTAGTGCTGTTAGAACATAATGACGCGGTAACCCATTCTCTGGTTCACAAAAAAGACTAAGAACTCTGTGTATTTTGATTTGAACTACGAAAAAAAACTTAACTTGAAAGTACTCTCAGAAACTTACACGTTGCAAGGCTTTGCTCCTTCTTTTTTAATTCTTTAATATCTACCATTAAAAAGTTCAATATGTCTCAGTGTCGCTTGGTCAAAACACATCTTAAGATCAGAGGTGCCGACATACTTTAACCACTTAGTTTAGTTTGGGAAACTTCATAATACATCATTTTTGTAACAGTACTGAGTAGCAAGAAACGAAGATTCAAGTTGTAGAGCTGATAAACCATTTTACCTAAAACAACAGATACATTATTTCTTCTGAATTTGAACGGATTACTGATTGACTAATTGACTGCACATCATGGCTGCTTGATTGATTGATTATTTGACTAATTCAATAAATGAGACGAAATTAATGAATGAATAAATGAATGGATGGATAAATGAATGAATAAATGAATGAATGGATAGATGACTGAATGAATGAAAGCGCGAGAGAAAGAAAGCATGAAAGAAAGAAAGCGCGTAAGAACGAAAGAAAGAAAAAAGGAAGGGAGGGAGGGAGGGAGGAAGGAAAGAAGGAAGGAAGGAGGGAAGGAAGGAAGGAAGGGAGGGAGGGAGGAAAGAAAGAAAGAAGGAAGGAAGGAAGAAAGGAAAGAAGGAAGGAAGGAGGGAAGGAAGGAATGCACGCATGCATGCTATAACTCAAGACCATTCTCACCTCTCGTGAATGTGTATACATAAAGCCTTCTACATCCACGCTAACGGCACTGGTGCACTCATCCAGGATGGCGAACTGAGGTTTGTGGTAAAACAGTCGAGCCATCTAACACAAAGGCAACAAATGTTTATCATAATCTACCCTTCATAAAGTTATGCGATGGTCTTAATAATGGATTAAAGGTTTGTCTTTAAAGTATATCCTGTTTTCATCTGGAAGCATTATTTAAGCTAAACGTAAAACATAAAAAAGAATACATACTGACACATTACTCTTACTGCCACCTTATTCACAGTTTATGGACTCATGCATTTGATTAAAATTAACTCATCAAACGAAAAATTATTTTAAAAATTAAGATCAAATAACAACTACTTTGAAGTTTAAATGATATATTTCCATCAACAGAAAACTTAAGATAAAAACAATTCTTACGGCAACTCGCTGTTTCTCTCCTCCACTAAGCACGTCCATCCAGTCCTGTCAAGAAAACATTGTGAAAAGTGAGGAACCCCACACTAAAGCTCCCGTCGTGCGACAGAGAGCCTTGAAGACTGCCTTACCGATAACTGACCAACTAGAGCAACAAACGGGCTCATTTTCACCCGTGCTTGTTACTGAAGCGTACGTTCTTACATGTTGTTACTGTGATATGTTTCACAATATGACATGTATCGTTACGAGCAAGATCCATTATCTTTCTGATGACGAGGATATAACACAAAAAGTATGCTTCTTGACAATACGGAGAGGAATTAGAGTGCATGCAAGAAATGTCATGAAGATGACAACTTTTTTTGAAAGTTCAAAATGAAATAAGACGTAGCAAACAAAACAAACCCATGAAAGATAAAACTAAAGACACGGGAAAGACACAGATGACCAGGTAGAGAACATGAAGGAAAGAGAGAGTCTCCAGCTGTAGGGCTTGGGATGTGTGAATTTCAAAAAAGTTATTTTCAGTATAAATTCGGAAGCTACGGAAACTGG
>JANRMR010214027.1:0-15823 GCA_025434825.1 Bergia sp. 'catenularis'
TGACTAATGATTGCTATAGCTATAACTAAGACTCATGTACCTCTGTCCATGACAACTGATTGCTATAGCTATAACTACGACTCATGTACCCCTGTCCATGACTACTGATCGCTATGGCAGTGACTATGACTAATGTATCCCTGTCATGATTACTGATTGCTATGGCCATGACTGACTATCGTACGTCTGACAATGACTAATGCTCATTAATCAAATAGCATTTATAAAGATTAGTAAATAGTCTTGAAGTGGTAGTCAGCCATTTATTTTTGTTATCGACTCAAATTTTACTGGACACAAACGAAACAAGAAATATTTCTATTGTATAACTAATTGACTGTTATCTCCGAGTTTGCCATAAACTGTTCAAAGTTGATCTACTAGTGTCCACAATGCTACATTTTCTTCATTCGAAACCTGTCATTTAGAATTTGATACAACGAGCGTCTCTGTGTGTTGCACTCCAGGTTAGCCACAGCAGGAGACTATCAAAATTATACGCTGCGTGACCCCCAGTGTTTTCTTGTTCTCTAGTTACTGGCATTATTTTGTCCATGTGGAATAAATCAATTTGAAATTGTCACGTTAACTTGGCCAAGCAAATTTTGGTAAAAGGTGACAATGGTAAAAGTTTTACGGCAACATTCACCACACTTGCTATTTTAATCACATACATATAATCAATGGGATAATTTTCCTTGTTTTATGCAAATTATATTTCAGTTAATCAGTTTGAGATCTCGTGTTTGAGCGTTAGTAAAAATCCCTTCTTAACCTCTATGAAGTTGAAAATTTTTCTAACTTGAAGTCTATCCGTCTTAAATGTTGGTTAACTCGTTGTATCTTGTCCAGTCAGCTCTGTTGCTAACAACAATCTAATTTTATCTTTTTTCCATAACAAACATACCAATGATCTTACTTTATAACTATAATTAGGCTTTTAGTTGCTTTAATAGACAAAAGCACTTGTGTCTGATTGCAACCAAGCATGTCACATGCAGTCAACTTCTCTGTTGATGACCACATTTAGTTGTTTTATTTTTATCTTTTTAGTTGAAGGCACACTTTATTTAGAGCCATGTTACGTTGTGTTGTCCCTCATCATGATATTGCTTATTAGGATGAAAGTTGGTAAGTAGAAAAGAATAATGATGTAATAACAAACATAATGAAGGTAAAAAGGAATGATAATAGCAATATTGAAATAACGATACTTTTTAGCTGAGTAACAATAACAACAGCAAATGGTAAAAGGCACAAAACAAAAATATTGCCATGCCAGAGCAACGCTGGCAATGTTACTGCGGAAATAGCACCTTTTAACAACCTTTATTTACCACGAAAAGAGAAGCTAGAAAAAGCTAGTTCCTTTCCCAAGCCAAGTGACTCACAAGGTCGGCGCTATCTCCGGTTTTCGTATTGTTAAACAGATGAGAACCAGTGACTCCCCCTGGACAGGACACTAATCCATCGCAGGTTAGCCCCCAGCAGAAGCTGGTACTAATTTATACAGCTGAGTCGACTGGAGCAAGTCGAGTAAAGTGCTTTGCTCGAAATGGTCAAACTGGGGTTCGAACTTACGACCTTCAGGTCAACAGTCAGACACGCTTACCACTACTGAGACCACTGTGCCGCCGAAAAACAGTTAAGATGCTCACTTTGTTACAGCATTCTTTGTTGAAAAAATGCATTTTGGAAAATTAAAGAAGATGGGGAGAACAGATGCTACTGGGAAGCAGGTAACTGGGTGAAAAGAACTAAGCAAGATTCGCTGGTTAAAATTTGTTGGTTCAACAATTAAAGCACTATGTTTTATTCATAAAAGAGTCTGCTAATATGGAAGACCATTTGGAAAATCTCTATCACCAAGCATATAAAATCTTTTTGAGATTCAAAATGAACAGAAGTATCAAAGAGTTCTCGTTGAATTAGAATTAAGAGAATCCTCAACAAAAATAACTTTCATTTTTTTCTCGAGATTCGGTTTATCGCGTTCCCGTTGCGACAGTTTGTTTAAAGACGAGGCGAAAAGAAGACCTCCAACAACTTCGTCACGTTTCATTCTAAAATATAAAACATTTTGCCTCATCCTTATGTATTGGAAATTAGCCATTTACCTACATTTTCTGGAGGAAAACTGCAAAACGATGAGTCATTAGTTTAGAACATAAATGCTCCCAATTACTAACTCACAATTTTGTGTTGAAAGAACGCTCACAAAATAATTGTTCTGGACCTCTTGTCAATCGCCTCAACAATCGAAGGGCAACCTTTCCATAAATGAACACGAAGACTTTTATGCACATAACTAATTCCTACGACAATGTTTGATAATGAAATGATGCGGGACACCAGCCTTACAAAGCAAGGATCTCTTTTCCTGTAATTTGTAAAAATTAGAGCCCAGTGACTTCAGTAGAACCAAAACGTGAATGTATGCCATTTCCGATCTTCGTTGAAAACTAGTATTACGTAACAAATACTTCTTGTGACTGGTTTTAAAAAAAACTTAACAAGATAGCCACTTAGCCTATATAAGTTTTGATTCAACTAAAGTCAAAGTTTAAAGATAACATGTGCACTGTTTGAAATGTTTGACAGTGTGCGAATTAAGGATTTTGTCTGGCCTACAAATTTTCTTTTTTGTTTTAGGTTATAACTGGAATATTCCCTTGTAAATTCGTATTTAAAATTTGTAGCTCGTTAGTTTTGTCTTATTTTTCCTTATTTGAGGGCTCTTAATTTCGCACCATGTTTTGATAGTGCGAACATGAATGGCGTTGAACATCAACAGTGAGACAAACTACAGATTGAAAAACTGAATAAAGCGACAACAGTATACTCCGTTAATGAAAGTTCAGAAAAACAGTTGTGGAAACGATCGAGAACAAACTTAAATTTAAACATCACAACAGGTGGTACAGCGTGTTTGGCGAGCAAAATTTGACGAGATCTACATTCCAGCAACTTTTCCAATCACATCCTCAAACCCCATTCCCATATTGATTTCAAACCTAAAGGACAAATTCAATCAGTCCGAATTTTCCCAGTTGCAACTGAAAGCCATAGTTTCGTGATTTTTTTGGTCCAAACAGGATTTGTCATTGTGTAAGTCTATTTCAAGCCCCGGTACCTAACATTTTTATTGTTCTTTATTGTCAGTGGTTGGATGTCGAAATGATCGGACAAAGTAATGGTTCAAGATAATTGTCAGCATAACAGAAAATCGAAATCTCGAGATCACACTTTTTTCCCTTTTTTCAGCAACAAATTCATTTAAAATACCATAGTCATTTTCATTTCGGAAAAAAGATGACTCTCTTTGAATCAAAATCTCGACACTTCCAGTGTCTTCTTATCAGATTCTTAGTTGCAAAAAAGAAGAACTCAAGTTGAAATCTTTTTACGTTTTGAATGAGAAGCTATTACCAGAATAAAGATACCACACAGTAACAACATTATCTTTTGAAAAAGAAGCCTGCTAACAAGTTCAAAGCTTGACTACTCCAGGTCCAAATTCACAAACTTTGGATGTAATTTGTAATGGAGATATATTAAACATGCTGTCTGCTTCGAATCTAATTAAAATGCTTATATATTTAACGGATTATTTTTTCCTGAATGTGTGGGCCACTGAAAGCATGGCACCGTAGAGAACAACAAGAAACGAGATTACGAGTGACAATTGTGGAGACTCATTCATGCAAGAATCCAGCTGGCGACCACAGAAGCTCAACGGGAGGCATTGAACCTCTGCTCTCCGTAATAGCTTCTGTTCACAGACTTAACAGGCTCAACGAAGGGACAATCACTTTAATAAAAAGGCGAAGTTGCAGGGGGTTAAAGCGAGGAACAAGTGCTAGAAATAATAAACCTTTAGAACACCTTGGGTGCTTTTTGTAATCTTATGGAAATTCGTATGGTGATCGAACCCCAGTCAGGCGTTGTATTTCCATTTGTAAGACTGCTAACATTTATCTATTGAAACTAGTATTTCTACTTCAATAATACAAAACACTAGCTCAAAATTTGTTTTTGCGAATTTCAATCATTTCAGAAGCTACATTTTAAATAGGTTATTTCAATCCCAAGGACTTCCTCTCATCAGGTGCACAAAGAAAAGAAGTCGCAGTGGAGTATATTTAAGCTATTTCAGTTAATTAGCCAAGAAACATAAAAACATTCAAAAGTCCCGGTTTCATATAGAGTTGTGATCATAGTATGTATTGAAAATGGTGTGCAAAATATCAACTTTGTCGTTTTCCAGCATGCTTTCGAATTTATCATGGATTAATACAATCTTATCAAACATATTTGATCTAAAAAATACAGGTGCCTTGGGGGTTTATTATCAAGACTAAAACGATGTGTTTTGACGTGGTTTTTCTGTCAATTTGTTTGGCTTTTTCGGTATCTATGGTTCTAGTATTACTTTTGTTGGTCATGTGTACGTTGATTTAAACACGAGCAATGTGTCAGCAAACGACTGCCCTAAGAAAAAAGATGTTACGAGAGCAACTTGTCGTCCACTCAAGCAGAGAGATTGCAAACATTGTCATATTCTCAAGCAGTTCTTCCACAGAAAATTATATCTTTCTATCACGTTTTCAATTATCGAATCTTCAAGCTGATTTTCTGAAATTCATTATTTTGAATTTAGGTAAACATATAAAACAAAACATTTCTGCTTTTCAAGGTGACTAACAAAATAAAAATAGTCATTAATCGGTTTTCCCCAACTAATTCAAAAGTTAGAAGGCCTAACACCAATCATTTATACTCTTCAAAACAAGAAAAATGATTCTTGAAAACTGCTTCAGAACAGAAGCTAGAGCGAGTAGCTGACACCAACAAGTTATTATTTATGGATTTTCGTTAGCTGGTTCAACAGTTATAATAACTGATAACACCATTCACTTCTACTCTCATCTCCCAGAAAGCAAAATGATTACGAGTTTGAAAATGTTGAAAACTTTCAAGAATTTATAGGGGCACAACACTTTTAGTTCAACAGCCTTATCTGTTGAAAATTCTTGCATCCATCTTATTTTCTTTATCTTGTTAGTTTCTTTTTCAAAAACTTTTTAAGATACTAATGTACTGATCAATACCTTTCACAAGACGTGAAACGAAATTCGGCTGAGTTGTATGACAGTTGCACACTGTTAACGGTAGGCAGCATTACCAAAACTGAATTTCCCTCGGGGGCAAAACAATCCAAATTAGGCAACTTTACCTTAAGCTATTAAACCTCTTGTTGACGAAACACCCTTGAGAAACTGCTGTTTACTCACTTGGCTTTGAGCTACACCTATCAATCAAAACTGTCTTCATTATGTCCAAAAACAATCTCAAATTAGTACACTATAATATTGATAATTCTACAACTGACCATCGATTGAAGACTATTTAGTTCTTCATGCATTCACGATAGAGGCAGTATACCTTGTGCAAGTTGCCCTTACCTTTATTTTAGTTTAAAAAATCGGTTTCCCCACAGTGAAAGAAGACCAAAAGTAAAACAGTCATGTTCTTTAATTCTGGTTTCGATTGAATTCACAGTAACTAAAGAATCCTGGGATCAACTGGAATGGCTGGCCTTGGGTTCTGATTGGTTTCTACATTTCCATTAGAACGTTGCTGTTTTCTTTAAGAAATTTTAATTAATCAAAAGCAATGCCTTCTGTCATCATGTGCTTGTACATGTAACAAAAATGAACTCACTCAGAAAGTAAATGTAAGTATTTCCTAAAAGAACCTGAATCATCAAGTCACTAGTTTGGTCAAACAACACTGGATCTCCGATCCGCTTCAAACAAAAGGCTTCTAAACACATCTCTTGCAACGAGCATTTAAGACTTCTTTAAATTACAAATCCTAGTATGGATCAAACATTTATGAGCTTATTTCCTCAATAACTCCTTAACTCTACAGCTACAGTTTGAAATATTTCTAATAATAACAAATGTCATTTTTGTGAGAAAGGTTGGTTTGTTGCAATCACTAGTATTAAAAGCACTTCCAACCTTGACCCAGTGGCTAGTAGTAGTGCTGAAGGAGATTGTAAAAATACACAGCTGTGTATATTGCCTCTAATCGTGTGCTTTTTTTTAAAAAAATTGTACAAAACGCTTCTTTGTGACTACATATTTTCTATTTTGAGGTCAACAGAACTCTTTCAAAAGTGTTGAACATAACCACAAAAACACAAACCGAGTAGATTTTAAAATATGTCTTTATGTATAACATAGTTTGGGAGTTTGAGGTTTCAGTTTAGGGTGACCAAAACTTATAGTAAATTACAGCAAAATAGACACAACTCTGCAACTTACTAGGCAGAACAAAGAGTTTGTTTAGTGCTGTCAAACTAAATTCAGCATATGTGTGTTTGAACTCGAAGAACATGAACAAAACCATAGTGGATGATGCCTCAGTGTTGTAGAAACAGAAACATGACTAAAATAAAGCAACTTGCATCGAACAACCTTGATTAAGTAGTTCGAGTTTCTGTAAGCATGCTTCAACAAGAATATCACTTAAAGTCCAGTAAGGTAATATCGTGGGGTACACTGTTACTCACGCCCATTCACTCTTATAAATAAATAAAAACAAAATAAATGAGATTTGCAAAGGTTTGGAAATAAACTAGGTCGGGATGAAAATAGAAGAGGCAAAGACACGGAAAAAGTAGAAGTTCATATTTATAACACTAGAAGCATACAAGACTATTGCAGTACCTGCATTTTCAAAGAAGGCTAATGACGATTCACTGGCTCTCCGATGTATAACGGCAGCAGATTTTTCGAAATTGGCAGGCGATGAGCTCCGTGGCCGTTTAATGATAGGCGAGAAGGGGCTATCGTCTACAGGCTCAGAACACTCGGAGGTGGAGGAACTGGATCCTAAGTCTTGGTGGCCGTTCCTTGATGTTGAATGAATGTGATCTAAATCTGGTGCCGAGAAATGTCTGTGCGAAACCGCAGATTCCAGACCTCCCTCAGCTTGCCAACCAGGAGAAGCCCTGAAAGAGTCTTTTCTTTTTTGTGGGGAGGTCGGAGAGAGACTGCACTTGCTGGCTAGTCTACCACGGTTCTGGACAAACAAAAACACAAAATACAAACACAAATATATTTAGTTTCCTCACTACAACTATATCAGGTTTTAAGTTTCAGTCAGATGCGGAAATCCTTCGTCTCAATGAAACTTGCCATTTGATTATAGTGCTCTTGCGTGAATTTTTTTCAAAAATTATTTGGAAGAGAAGTTTCTTCCGTATTTTCACAATGAGGGAGCCAAGAATTGAAAATTAGTGACAATAGACATGAAGTCTAAGTGGCGGCTATTGATTGTATTGATCATGTGTTGATAAGTCGGTAGGGGATCTCACAATATTTTTCAAGGAATTTAACAAATGCAGTTTTTCTACGTAGGTGAATGCAATTGCCATCAACGACTTCAAGATATTAAAATCAGTTGAATTGTGGTCTTATTATTATCATACATGCACTTCGCTTAGACAAAAGTTTTTATCGCAAAATATTCTAAATTTCAGTCATGCAGTCCAAATGTTGACCAGAATCTGACAGTTTGATCTCTGTATGACGTAAATCACAAAGAAATCTATTTTGAACGACGAACTCAATTAAAGCACTGACAGACCGGAATTCTTTTCTCAGTAAAAATTTTCGTTTCCCAGTTAAAACAAAGTTATCTCTAAAGAAGCGGAAAGTATAGAAAAAGCCCCATTAGTTCCGTTTTTGTTTTGATGTACGCATTAACATTTTGCGGAGATCGAAACAGAAATATTTTTAAACAATTCACATTCGTACGTGATAATATTCAGTACATGTTGCCGTGACAACAGCGCTCTTGACCTCCCGTGCACGAACACAATTGATTTGCTAGCGTGACACGACCGACTCAAATCTCCGCCTATTCGATCGAACGACCACTTGGCTCTACCTCTCAGTTTCTGTTGCATAGATTTTTTCAAGAAAGTTTGCAATATAAGCTGTCATGATAGGGTTCCATCATACTGTATTAGTTGGCGATTACAGAAAGGAAATACTGTTTGGTCTTGGATTCAAGAGACAATGCGGATTTCTGTCATCAACGAAGCATTTCGTGACAAGAGAATGATTGTGCTCGAACTCTCTCCAGCTGCCCTCATACACGATACGTTCGATCTTTCATTCTCAGCTCCACTGTTTTTTTCATTTACTCCTTATATATTTGTAACGATACTCAAATGTGTGGGCGAAAAGTTTTTTAAGACTTTATAATGGAACATGTTCTGCCATTGTTCTCCACTTATTCAGTACATACCAGAATAAAATGGATTTTTCTATATTAATTGAAATTGAAGGCGAAAATGCGAATGACAGGCGACTTTTACATGTATCTACTATTTGATTTCGACCTCTCAGTCGTTAGAAAACACGACCTTTGTTTTTGTCTTATGGTTTAAAAAACACATGACAAGTAGCACGCAACTTCTTGACGTCTGGGCTCTCGGAGTTATCATTGTGCTTTGATATCTCCATGGCAACAACAGCTGACAATGATTCTCGTGCGTAGAAGGTTGCCCGCGGACTGGTGCCATCGGAAACAGAACCAATTATCGTTATAAATCGTAGTCATTGTTTGGCGGTACTGCACTTTGGCATACCTCTGGCGACACGATCAATTGATAATAATAGGAAATTACACAGCAATGCTTGACAAGGAGACTGAGGGCACAAACCAAATAATATGGAAAATTCACACTTGTTCCTTTAAAAAAAACGTTCTGTAATATCAGGCGACAAAATCAACTGGTCATAAACAGCCTGATATTGTGCTTGTGAGGCCAAAAAAACACATTGCAAACGGTCAAAGTTTCAATTTGGAAGAATCGTGACAAAAAACTCTAGACAGCTCGCAAGCGGCTGTGCGTGGGGTTTTTTTTGGCGCGTCCCACCCCTTCCGCCAGTTTTCACTGTATTGTCGAATGTTCGTTGATATATCCAAGACTAAAACAATAATACCCCGTCAAAGCCAGTCCTCAGCAAGCGAACTTCTGGTCGCAACGTAAACGAGAAAAAAAACCACGAAATTCTACTGAATTGAACCTTTTCCTGATTTGTGCAGGTGCTAATTCACGCACGAGTCTAATTTAAATTTTCAATATTTTGCGGACCGTTTTCAAATATCACATAATAATGAATTCTGTAATAAAGGAGGAAACCGCGGAGCTGTCGATCAGAATTCTGCCGATACAATTCTGCCATAAAGCTCAAGAGAACTTCCATAAAAAATTACCTTTGTCCAATAGTTTAACACCCTTCTAATTTTTGAAATATGATTGCAAGATGTCCGGCATTTCAAGGCAAAAACTAGGAAAACAATAATCTATTTTTGTATATTTTAAATATCACTAACCAGGAACGCACGGACAAACAGAAAGACATTTTATGAATGTAAATGAAGGCTTGTATATGTTGGTCACGAAATACAATTATTGAAAAAGAAATGAGACGGAGAGCGGATGAGTCGGATAAATTGGTAACTTTAAAATAAAACATTGAAAAAAACTTACCACGGGAGAAGAAATTCTGCATCCTAAACAGTCGCAAATAGGAGGATGAACTTTTATTAGTCCTCTGGCTATCAGACTTTTCAACGACTTCCCCTTATATCTTATGCTTCTCTTCCAGTCTTTAGCGGTTTCTCTTCCGCTTATGTACTGCAGCTCATTCGGCGTCAACCACTCAGAGTTGTTGTATAAAATACAAGGACCTTTACTTCCCTGACAAAGCTTAGAAACGTACAACAGAGCCGAATTCTCGCCACATTGGATCTCTAAAGGCTCCTCTGATATGAGATTCTGATCTGATGGATGTTCTCCATCATAACGCGTACCTTCGCAAGCGGGCGTCGGACCTTCGATTGGTTCGTGTTTAACAAAATGAAGCTGTTCTGAAGACCTGACGGATTCCTGTATGTTGTTCGGCAAGCTCGCGATGGGATTATCCAAAAGAGAAGACATTTGCTCTGTAGCAGCTGTCCGGTCATTGAGCACGTGAATAGAGTCACGGTTGGCGCTATATTGCAACTGCTCTTTCACGCGAGTAAATTCGCTTACTTTCGGATAGTTGGAACGTGTAGTAGAGTCCAATTCCGTGCTCTCGCTACCTGGACTATATTCACCAGACATTTTCATAATCATTTGTGACTTGCAAACAACAAATTATTAAAATTTTGTCAGGAATGCGTCATTGTCGTATAGCATATTCGACGGCCGTTACAACGAGTTTCCTGCTTTTGACAACGATGCTATTTGCTGAATATCCGTTTATCACACTTTATTGAGCACCAAACTCCGGCTGTGCACTGACGAACACACGACGAACTGGCCCCGTCATCCGTCTATCGCCGCGCGAGACTGTCGCTGATGATTTGAAGTAGTATCTCACTGTCGCCGAGGCAATATGATTGGATGACAACCTGTCGGAATTCAAACGTACTCATTAGTTCAGCCAATCAAAACGGCGCACATTTGTAAATATACCAACCCTCGCAAATACGATTTTTGTTCCATATTTTGAAAATAGTATAAATATATAAATAGTATAAGACTGCGAATGATCGCTCAACTATAATTCGAAATTCAAGTCCTTAAATATTCACTGCTATAATCAACATTTTACAGAAGAATAAAACTGATACCGGCCTATTTTAATACGCAATTATGTCGAGAGTAAAACACAACAACCTCGGGAATTGTCAGATGTGTTCATTTTTCTAGCTTAAAGTTACAGTTAACGTCAAGCGTAAATTGTATTGTGTAATTTTCAGTTTGCTTTAAAAACATACGATATTAGTGTAGTTCATTTACAGGCACAAAACAGAGTTTGTGCGTCGTTTAGCACAAAAATACAGCCCATATCTTTTCTATAGCTTTTTAGTTTTATCTATAATCTCACGTGCTTTTTTGGACAATTGGCGGAGCGTCGTTCGAACACAGGAAATGTCTGAAAAACCAAATAATAATTTGACCGCCTACAGAGAAAATTTTATACAACTTATCTAATATATTTGAAATTTAACACCGAACACTTTTCTCGAGTATTTTATATTCAAACTTCAAAGTGAAAAATGTAAGAATTCACTGACCTATTGTAAAGATACTGACCAGTACCGTCCAATATGGTCTTCGAACCTTCTTGGTGACGTCATACCATATGCGACAAATTTTACTTGGCGCCATTTCACTAGTTTATTTTAACTTAAAATTGAACTGAGAACCGCAATCAATGTTTTGTAGTGCCAAGACGCTATTCTGAATTAGTATTCAGACCATTAAAGTAATGCTTTGTCAAAGTTTTCTATATTGTCACAGTGTTTCCCTATCGCAGCACCTGCAAACTCACGACAACGAACGGGCAAACCACGGCTGACTGCTTCCGTGTGAATGCTTTTCTTTTGAAACAAAGAAGGCGTGGGGGGAAAAAAATCTTAAATACGTAAAACCACATCTGTGTAACTAACGTCACGCAAGTTTGAATGTAAAAATATTCATTCTTCGCTTTGGAGCCTTCCAGAGATAATATTCGAAGATGCTTTGCAAACTAACGTTCTTAGCAAAATTCTGGTAGGATTTTGATCAAGCAAACTGGGCAGACGGTTTTTTGTCAATATTTTGTACCATGGACAGTCTTCCAGAGATTTCTCTTTGGCTCTTTGTTTGTTTTAAAATCGGTGGTGTTGATGACGGCTCAGTCAAGCAGAGCAAGCAAAACGATTGTATAAAATATATTACAGGTATATTAGTACATGAGCTTATCACGTTCATCGTAACAGTATCTACTATTTCAGACCTTTAGGCTGAACCAGATTGGAGAGGCAGAAACAAGCACCGCTGCACATTTTAAACAGATTTCCGACATGAATTTCTACAAACTCTATCCCAGGGTTACAAGAATGCCTTATATTTTGTTTTCATTTTGACGCATCGTGTCCATAAATTAATCCACTGAACTGCGGGATAATTGTTTTACATATCGTTGACGCGAATGCCATCACGTGCGAACCAGAATCGGCGCCTGAATGCCCGCGCAGCCGCGTGGTGCATCCGAAGGGGTCAATATTTCACGGTATCAGTGCACTATCTGGTCTCTGAGTTGGCTGTTTTTAGTATTTTTCGGCCAAACAAAATCTTTTTTATTCCGCACTTCTTTGTAGAATTATCGAGTGGTGAGACTTAAATTGCTTCGCCAACTATTAAACCTGAAAGGATTTTCATCTTCGATAACCTTCAAGAGCGGCTGAAAGATAAAGCGTTTCTTTGCGCTTTCAGGTGAAAACGGAACGCGATGCACGCGGGCTCATAATCGCTTCAGCCTTAAATATTAGGCCACTTTTCGTTGGAAAGCAGAGCAGATCTCAGTCAACAGCGAAATATCTTGACATGGGAGGTAAGCGATCAGTTTATAACCCCGACTGTGCTTTATTTGAGTAAATTGACTTGACCGCTGTCTCGAAAGTTCGGATTAGTTTTCACTCTCAGACAATAGACACGAACAAATAAAAAATGAACTTCTACTAAATTGAACTATTCGATACCTTCCTCTTGGTCAGTTTGATATAATCTATGCAAAACACAAATGCAGCTGAAAGGAATATAATCCAGTGCGTATAAAGCTAGTCTGGATTGCATGTTGAAAATTAGTTCGGTATAAACCAGCACCACAGTTCACTCAACGTGGCAAACATTGGATTATCCTGCAAATAATTTCGAGTACTCTGAAATAAGTCATCATTCGTTTCTTCACAATGGTTCTACATTTAAGCTAAAAAGATTTCATGAGCTGATTTCTAAACTAAAATGAACATTCTGTCGTGAGAAGCATTAGTGGTGAGCCGTATATTTTTTTTGTTACGCTGCAATGATTATTTTTAAAAACATTTGCTCCTTTCACTGTTCTTCGCCGGAAAAGTTTAAAGTTGCCCTTCGTTTTATAATAGCAAATGCTGCTTGGAACATTATAATGAACATATGGTCTTGTGGTTTGGTGAACAGAAAAGTATCCTGCGAGTAGCGACCTCTCAGGTCCCCATGAAAAACGAGAGAAAAGAGAGAGACTTTCTCTCGTTTTCGTGAGGACGCTAGGTAACAGAAAACAAACAGTTTCTAAATGTGTTAAACTGGTGACAAAGCTATCACGACCAGTAATCCAGTATAGCAAATGTACAACTGTTTAACTACATACCAGTATATTCTTATAAAGCCATCAAGCATCTACCGTTCTTAAGTTGATCCGAGAGCTGAAGAGTTTAGCCTGAAATTGAGTGTTCTTAAAATCTTTTATCAATTTTTTTCAAAAAGTTACAGTGCAAAAATTACAGTGTGAAATGTTGATAATTAACGGGAACAAAGGTCGATTCACCATGTTTTGATTGTAAAATGAAGTTGAAAGCTGGTATGCGATCCAACTATGAGTTTGTTATTGTCGATTTTCTGTAAAGAACATTAATCATTGCAGTTATTGTTAATGTATTTCTTATTATCAATGCAAAAGGATGAGAAAATCAAAGTTCTTAGGAACGTCCTTTTAAAAAGAAATGCTCCTAAATTTTGAAACACACAGTTAACTGAGTTTGACAGCAAAATGTCGACTTTTCTCTATTAAAAATCTGACTGAAACGAATGTCTTTTAAATCATGTGATATGAGTGATAGTCATAGAATTACATTCAACAAGGACGAAACTTTCTATCAAATTCCATGACAATTCTGTTGCTGAAGCTAGCTGCAAAATTTCGTTCACATCAAGTCAGGTTATATTGCGCGTGTTTCTAAATAAAACAGATACCACTTACAGATCACAATGGTCACCATATTGATATTTAATAGCTTGGACTGTGTATTGCGAAACACTACCATATTGAAAAATTAGTTATATTCATATAATTCGCTAAATGATAAGAAATAATCACCTGAACCGGCTGAAACACTGTGGAATTATGGAAAAGATAAGGTCTACGGGTTTTAGAAAGGAAACAAGTATATAATATTAATGAAATACATAAAGAAAAAAAATCCTACAGAATCATACAAGACCGCGTATGACTGATCAAGGGCCGCGTCCTATATCTATGAATAATGGCGCCTTTAATGAAACATATACATTAGCAAAGACAAACTTATGTGGTATCGGAAAGGACAAAATGAATCGTAGGTTTTATATACATCAACAAGCTGCTTACCATTCCTACGTTGGATTTTCAAAGAAAGAAGCAGAAAAGTACAAAACATACTGTTACATTCCTGCACCGTCCTTTCTATAATTGTGACAATTCTTTGCGGACACTTCGTGCGGTGCCGAATAGCCAAAAGACTAGACTTTGCCATTAAAAAAGCCCAAGAAAATATTCACTGTGCAATGGAACTGATAAGGTTGATAAAATCCTAAGTACGCCTGACAATGCTTGTGATATAATGTGATATAATGCTTGTGTGCAAAGGGATACTATCTACATGTTTTTGTAATCCCAGACAACGCATCCTCACTGATCAGTAACTAAAACAATGTCACTTAAATCAAACTATATCAGTAAGTGAGCTTTGATTTGAGAACTGAAAGCATTTCAACAAATTTTATTTTAGTTATATGGACTTCTTGAAAATGCAGCCTGAAATCCCCAGAAAATACTTCATAATCAAGCAACTATACGGTAGCTTATTCGACAAGCAAAATTGCTAATTAAGGTAGTGAACCTGTACGCCCAGAACGCATTTTTGTACTCTGTTGCAGCTAACCAGCTGGTTATAAATAAGTCTAAAGTTAAGATAAGTCAATGATAAGTAGTAAACTAAGCATTCTTTATATTTTGCAGGCTGGTTTAATGGCTTGGTGGACTGAGATGGTGGGTGGTATATGCACAAGAAATTTGATTGAAATACTACTTAATGCTCCGTTCAGTTTGGATCGAGTGTTTACTTAACTAAAAGAATAAAAGGTGTATTTGTTACTGATGGGAGTACTTTGTTTTGATATAACTTATTGATAACTTGTTCAGCCAAGATTTTTTAAAGATAATAGATGCTCTATAAATAGGTACCCTCCAGCAATGTATAATTTAGATCAATTATTTTTAGTTTCTGAGCAGTCATTGTAATAGAATGTTGTAAAAAGCTTGCATATTCAAAGAAGCTTGTTGAAAAATGCATTCAGATCAATCTCACTGCGCCATTACGTTGCCTGCAGCTATAGACACCAACTTGTTTACTTTCACTTTCAGAGGAAATCTACTCACGCGCCTTCCCACGCAACCAGTAACAACTGGCCGTATCGTATTAAAGTAGGCTTGCGTCGAATTAACCCAAAGAAAGAAACTGCTGCTTTGAACCTGTTGCAAAAAGAACCAACAAAAACCTAGTAGTGGCAACCTGTAATCAAACTTTCTTAAAATTTGACTTGAATATAACTATAATAAATTTACAAAAGCTTCCATCCCCCTTCAGTTTAGGATAATTGAGAAAATACAAACTTGTGCTTTGATATTTAACAGTTTATCTTTCAAGAACTAACCTAAGTCAATATTGACCATTGCTCAACTCTTATATACATCTTTACTCTCCTATATCGCCCTCAAATTTGGTAAATATAGCTATGAATATCAAAGCTGCAAGTCGCCCAGCAATATGTGTCCTCTCTCTATATATATAAGTATACTAGATATGTGGGTTTTTTCACTTAAAATTCGAACAATCAAAAAATATTTTTAAAAACTCTTATTATACATAAGGACACTTTCAAATTAAAGTACATATTTCGTATCAG
>JANRMR010214138.1:0-11639 GCA_025434825.1 Bergia sp. 'catenularis'
GTCGCGTTTGGCTCAGCCCGCAGTATATTGCTCAGTGGTCAGCGGTATGATCGCGCAAAGGAACCGACAAAGACCGTATTCTTTAGGCCATCGTGCAGGCTACTTGAAGCCACTTGTTTAAACTTGAAATCGGAAGGATTGTTACGATCATCTTCCGAGTTAATACTTCATTGTGTTTCAAGGTTTTTATAGATTGGTCCTTTTAAAACTTTACCGTTTCAGTTAATTTTGTTAGTACCAAATACATTTCCTGAGATCGTATTTAACTTTCGTATTTTGATTGATTGATTAATTGAACTCTGCGTGTTAACTCAATTTTTGTTATCTCGTTTTTTAAGTTATTAATGTAAAAGAAAACAAAAGGAGCTTAAAGATTAACGTGGGCTTGTTACTTTACAATCTATTTTTTGTTATGGCAACTGGACCACTATAACACGTATGTATAAATTAAGAAAAACGGGGGAAATGTAGAGAAAGCAAAAAAAAATCTGGCTTGCTGTCGTCCTTTATTGCAGTCGGAGACTGAGACCCCGTCCACACGTAATCGGATATTTTTGAAAACGGAGATTTTTTTCTCCGTTTTGGCCTTCCGTCCACACGTAAACGGAGTTTTCGAGCACCGAATACGGACGTTTTCAAAAACTCTTTCCAGAGTGGATTTTTTTTTTGAAAACTCCGGCTTATCGTTTTCGTGTGGACGGGCGAAAACGGAGGTTTTCAAATACGATGACGTCATAGGACTCACACTACTAACATCGCGCATGCTTTATAAGGGTCGTTATCGTATTTCCATCGTTTCAGTGTTCTCGTGTGGACGGGCGAAGACGATTCGAATGCGCTACGTGTGGACGCGAATTTTTTTGAAAACGCAGAAAAAAAATCTCCGTTTTCAAAAATATCCGAATACGTGTGGACGGGGCCTGAATCACTAGTTCAGCGAAGTCGGGCCGAAAAGAAAGAAAATTTGATATTAGATGAAAAAGTAAAAAACCATTCACACATATGTGATAAAAGTCAGCTGGTGCCATAACAACACCAAAGGCATAGTATACATCATAAAATCGTGCATGATTTGCCAAAGACTACTGCAGAAAAAAGGACTGTTGCCATAACAACGCGAACTACACGGCTTACATCTGAAAAATGTACACGATTTGCTCAAGCGAGATCTCTTTCCAGACAAAGCTAAGTTTGAAAGATCGATGGTGTCTGTAACTTAATGTGACGATTTTTGCTGGTAGTTAATTCAGTGGTGATCTTGCAATTTTTACGACCGGCCAATTTAACAGTTCTGGTTTAGGTGCATTCAACTTTCTTGCAGATCACTGATATCAACGAATCACTGACTGATGTATCTTAATTACGATGGTTACGCGATTAGCCTTCCATCAAATGATCAAGGACGACTCTCCAACGCCACAACCAGAAAAACAAAACCCAAACATTTGCTTGAGTTGAAATTACTTTACCTTCTTTATTTATTTGTTGTGATGTGCTTTGGAAGTATTCTCTGGATGATAGTAAGTGATCAGTTGGTATTGCATTCAAGATCCTTCATTGAGAGAAGAAGAACTGTTTTCCACACTAGAACAAGTCGGAACAATGGTCCAACTGTTCATATTTGGAGCGGCCTGTGTCTCAAAGATCTAGAGGTTTTGTGCAACTATCCTCTTTTTCCCAACGGTCCCGATAAGGAATTTGCTTTAAATTCTTCGTCGATACTTTACGAAGGAGATGATACAGCTATACGAATGTTTGGCTTTCTTACTCCGCCAGTGACGGGGTTTTACAAATTTTCACTCACGTCCAATGGTTTTACAGAACTATGGATTAGCACAGAAGAAAACTGGAATAACAGCAAACGCGTTGGACGAGTTTTAGCAAACGAGACTGGAAAGTCAACGTCTGGATCCTTTGAAAAGATGCAACTTCTAAAATACAAAATCTATTTCTTTGATTTATTACATTTAAGCAAAGACAAGCAAAGTACCTTGGAGATTTCCTGGCAACTTCCGGGAAGGAATGAATTGTTCGAAATTATCTCAAATCAGTATATTTTGCCATTTCAGTACAACATCTTGGAACAAAGACCTAGATCGAAAACGTATATGGACAACATTCCGCACAGTGCCGCTTGCAAAATGCATCAATACGACAAGAATTATAATCACTTTCTTTCCCAGCAGAACAAAATATATTTAGACCCTTTGGAAGCTCGCCTCGCGCTCCCTGTTTGCGAGCACACACCAAGCTTCAAAATTCGTGGAAATCTCACTGAATGGGCAGCTATTCATAAATATTTCCGACCTACTCACGTTTTCCCGTGGCCAGAGCACAGAGAAATTGAGGAAAAGAAGTACTGGTTCCCCATGAACAAAACACACGCGGAGAATGTCGTGGGCTTGTTTATGAACCAGCTTGAAATGAACTATCCCAGGTACTTTTTACTTTATTTTTAGGTGCACGTGTGCACTTTCAAAAGCTGGTGTTTGCACCGAATACCTAATGTCCCTTACAGAAGCCGAAATAACGAAATCTCGTTCCCAGGGTCTTTGGGTATTTTTCGAATAGGGGGCTTCTAAACAGAAAAGAGGCTACCATTTTGTGTCTCATTCAAGTACGACTTCATCCCGTTTCCTCTCCGAAATTTTAGATTCGTTTGCGTGATAAAGGTAAAGGTAAAGGTAGCCTATATTTTACGTCGGTAGTTCCGTCAGCTCCTAGAGCTGGTATCAAAGGAAGGACGGTGCGTACTTTACCGCCCTCCCTCTGTCAGTGCTCCGTTTCACGGGTATTTAAAGCTAAAGCTACACAGATCAGAGGAAAGTCGAAGCAGACGTTGGAGTCACCGAGAATCGAACTGGGGACCTCGAGCTCCGAAGGCCGCGCGCTAACTAACTGAGCTACGCCTGCTCCCATATACCGGAAGCAGTTTCATTAATTTGAATCTGAGACGAAATCTGGCCGTAAGTAACCCAAATTCTAATTGTCCTTTCATTCCTAAATAAGAACTTCTATCCAAATGAGGGGAAAATCTGTGGTTTGTGCTGGTAAGAAATTCAGTCCGTTGTCATGTAAACGCCAGTCATAATAGCAAACCCTTTTCAAAAATCCTGAAAAATTGTTTTCTTCCAGTTTCATATTACTTTGTCTTAGTAGTTACTCTCTTTTCACGGTGTTGCAGGAAATTTAGCCTTCATTCCATTGTACGGGTGGAAGCCAAAGGAAAAGAAATCGCTATTGGCTTAAATGAAGACAAGCAACGACGATATTTTGTGGAATTGGAACTCAATATTTTCCCAGGGAAACAGAAAGTTACACTTGCCGAATATATTTTCCGATTGAACCGCACGTCGTTATGTTTCCCACGAAAACTCAAGTGGAACAAAACTTCCAAGATTTACTTCGTAGTAACAGTAAAAAACCAAGGGAAATGGTTGCGTCATTTCATTTCAAATATAGAGAAGATTTATCATCAGACTGGAGATTCCAACTTAGGAGTTGTGGTGTTTAACTATGAAAGTCCTGACATTGACGTGGAAAGTGTTTTAAAAAGAAGCGACTTGCCCGAGTATCGTTTTGCCACAAGGGTAGGAAATTACTCTCGGACCGAGTCACTCAATGCTGCAATAAAACTGATTACCGATCCAAACAGCATTGTGGCAATTATGGATCTACATTTGGATATTACAAGGGAAGTTATCGATGAAATAAGAAAGGTATTGAAACTTATATTACATATGTTTTTATTGGATTATACTTGTTGTTTTGATTGTCGTCAAATACTCTGAAATACTGGCAATAATCTTGTTAATCATATTAGAATAAAAGGAACAGCTCCAAACCTACACTAGTTTACGTCCATTTGGCATAACAAATCCTAAGCCCCCTCCGATTATAAGGCCATGGGTTTATATTCAGGAGAGGGCTCATAATAAGGAAGGATTTTTGCGTCTCAGATCTGGTGGCCTTATATTCGGAGGGGCTTATAATCAAAAGTTTGACAGGCTTATGTTCGGGGGGGGGCTTATATTCGGAAGTTTACGGTATCCTTGTATTTGATTATGTTGGGAAATGAACGAGATCGAACACTCTAGGGTAATGGAATTCCGTATTTATTGATGCAAAAAATATTAACAATAACCCATTTGTATTATTTTAGCGTACTATCAAAGGATCGTTAATGTACACCCCAACCATTGTTCGATTACAATGTGGTTCAAGTTCCCTTCGCCCAAAAGGATTCTGGGACGGCTATGGCTACGGTCTATTGTCAATATACAAGTCGGATTTCGACCGCACGGGAGGCCTGGGTGAGAACGAAGACAAGTACCGGTGGGGAGGAGAGGACTGGGACTTTATGGACAGAGTGGTTGGAGTGGGGCTTGAGTACGAGCGTGTAAGGTGCCCATACATATATCACTATGAACATCCGCGGAAAATGAAACTCTGGAATGCAGCGTGAATTATTCGTTGTATGTTAACCCTTTCTGATTTTATCTAGTCTAAAATATTCCAGGTGACCTTTGCCGACGAAAACGTGTCCGGCGCACTCAGTTAATTAATTTATTACTGTCAAAGGGACCGCCACGGTTTGTGTCATAGTTTACGACATTTTGATAATCTAAAGGGAAATTTGTGAGGAGAGGGAGAGTGGTAGAAGCTCACGTAAACTTTCAATGAAAAATGTCGATTTTTTAATATTTTAAAAAGGAAAACATTTGATCATCATGATATCTGCTTCATACAACAGCGATGGCAGTGCATTCAATGAGTTCGTTGAGCTATGGGCACTAACATCGTGAGACACGTCTTTGCTTTGCTTTATGTAATTCCTACTTAGAGCTATTTTAGCATGTATTAAATTTAGGGTTTTTTGTCAATTAACCTTTGAGTGTGTCGCAAGGCAGCGAACATGCCTTTTTAAAGCAACTGATTTTACAAGATTCACAATTTTCAGTTCTTCGAAAGCGGGAGGTTCCCATTTTTAACGTTTTTAGCACACGAGTCTCATAATATCATGCGCGGAGTAGTGGACCAATCAGATTGCTTCGTTTATTACTGGGATTGGTGACTAATGGAAAATTTATTGAGAGAGATTCCTTGGAATCAGATATCAAATGCAAAATTTGAGTTTGAAAGCTCACTTTTATCTTTATAAGGTTGTATTCAGTGGATTGGGGCTATAGCTATAGCCAGGTGCTCGTTTGGGAACTATTCTTATAATTTCGCAGTCGAAATACGAGAATTCTCATCAGCCAATGAGACAAAAATCAAGGCCTTTTTTAAAAGGACTTTTTAAAGGACTTCAAGTTATTTTTCATGGAGTATACGCCACTTGTCAAAACACAAGTTAACCCAAATACATTATCATAACACTACAAGAACAAAGTGGTTTATCACTATGCTTCTATATTTAATAGTTGTCATTAAACAACAAACGGGCTTCTATTAAAGTCTTTTCTTGGACTAGCAAAACCAACAAAATTGAGATTTTCGTTTTATTTATAGACAGACACCTTGTTTTTTATATAAACAAAGCACTGTCACTGTTCAGATCAACCTCCACCATGTGTACTTGTTTAAAACTATAATATTTCTTAATGGCATGATCACGATAAATTATTGATAGAGAAAATAATTCAATAACTTTTAAGCCATAAGGTCAAGGGTTTTCTATGCTCTACCAATTCCAATGACTTTCAAGGACTATTAACATTCGTATATTCTGATTATCCCAAACGAAAACAAATACGAAAAGAAGACCATCGGCTTAAATAGTTCAAAAGGTTTTCCGTTGGGCTCAACCTTGGATATAGGAGGCCCCCTAATGCGTTTGCACTAGTATTTTTTAGTTGCCCCGAAACTGTCGATAATCTCGGGTTGTTTACACTGGCGCAGTGTGAGGTAGCTCGTTGCCATCGCAACAGAAGTGTATCACTATCAGCCGTGTGTCAAAACTTTCCCGCTCTTTTTACATTAGCAGGAAAAACAGTGGGCGCGGCGTCTACACTATTTCAATTTACCTAGTTAGAACGTTTTTATGCCACAGGAATAGGATTGGTTGTTCGGAGCACTTCTTCTATTATCAAACAATTTTGAGTGATTCAATGATTATAAGAACTCGTCAAATGCTACAACGAAAGAAGTACTTCGAGGTAAGTCGCTGTTTAAACTGCATATCGAGTGACCTCGGAGAACTCGGAGATGACCTAACTGGGTCACTCCTTAGGTTGAAGTACTCCCGGATCCTTTGTATTGTTTACATTCTCTAATTTAGGTAATTTAGGTGACCCGGGAGTACTCCGATATAGCTCGAGTGTCTTCAATATAAATGGGGTCTCAGTCGCCGGTGGTTGACTAAACTCGGGCTGAACAATCTTTGAAAGTTGTGTTCTATGCCCAGACGACAAGAGGCTAGGAAAATACAACAAACATGGCCGTTTTGTTTGCCCATTTGACCAAGTTACGTCAAAGCTGCACATGACCCAAAACTTCTGACAAAACGCAAATCAATTACAAAAGGACAGCTGGGAGAATTTGAGGAAAATCTTATCAAAACCCTGCCCATCACTTTAGCAGGTTTCAGCGGCGAGAGACGTCATGTTGATCCCTTTCCAGTTACCACATATTTTAAAAAGTGGCAAACAGGTTTTATGATAATTGAAGTCTTTTACTTTACGGTATTTTTCACCGTCAACTTTTTCCCCGTTTGTCGGTTTTATCCCGGTTTTATCTAATGATTTCCAAAATGATTTTTCTTGTTCATATTCATGTTTGTTATTGAATTGAACAAAATTTTATGGAGGGATTTTAGGAAATTTGGTGTCCTTTTAAATTATTAAGACTGCTGGGCAAGGTTGCTAATTAATATAACAGTATTGCAGTCGAAACAATGAAATCATACAGGTTTGATACAGTACTAGAACCCTCTCGATATACAAACCACAGCTTGGGTACTATTCGTCATTTATGGCTGGATGGGGGGGTCGGTGTTTACAGTGGGGAGTGGAATAAGATTCTTAATTGAATGAAGTTAAAATGGGGGGTAAGGTAAACTGTAAAGAAATAACAAAAAAATAGGGCTTGAGAGGGGGCAACTGAGCAGACTGGCGAGCTAAACTTTGACAGTTTTGAATGTACAACTCAAGCCTCGATGTCTGAACAGTACATCTTTGCTCTCCAAGTTTTTTTAAGATATTCTCACGAACATCCCCACATTCGATTCTTTTCTGACACCAGTTTGAGAGGTTTTCTAGTTCTACCATGCTCAGTACCTAGTCTTTCAGTGATTCTGGCAATCAAATGCTTTAGAATAGCGAGCTCTAAATATTTCATGCGCACTGTTTGTGATTCCTTGGGGAAGGGGGAGGGGTAAACTTTTGTCATGACCAAGATGTGAGGGGGGTAATTTTTCATAATTTGACATTTTGGGGGAGATAGATTTTTTTAGTTCAGCCGCTTTCAATTTGTTCACCGACTCCCCTTAGCAATAAATAACGAACGTTCTCGTGACCGAAGAGTTTTGCGCATTATTATGCACTGGTCAATTTGTCCCAGGGGAGGGTATCAGGCATACCTAAATACCTGTCCCGTGTGAGGGAGTTTGATATTCGAGAAGCCCGCGGGTGGGGAACATTGACATTATAAAGAGCCCTGATACTAACTGGGCAGAGGTTAGTTAGTTATTCGTCGCGGGAAAACCAATTCGTTTTTACTTTTTGTAGGATATGTTGTATTTGGATCATCTTTCGACGTGTAATTATGCTATATTTTTTCTTGACACACATTGCATTGTTTGTGGGACAGCTGCCATTCAATAATATTGACTCTATTTCACAAATTTCACTTGAAGCCGGCATCGGTTGCAAGTGTTTGAATGTTCTGCCCTTGGGTAATGAACTTTGACAAAAAAATTCTGGCCCCAAGGTGAGAAAAAAAGTTCAATCCTTGTGGGGGCAAACCACTGCCTCAGTGCATTATGGCCAGACACCTTAATGCTGTGGAGAAATAGATTTGAAAATGATTCAGGTCTGTAATGTTAACAAACCCGACTTTATTCTTTGTCTCGGGCAGCCAATGATATCTGTGTAGTTATACTGAACCTGCAGGGTATTGATCCAGCTTTAATTTAGGCACTAACTGAATGAATGGCTTTGTCGCTCAAAAGGAATTTTTCACCTTTTTAATCTAAAAAGAACCATTCGGAGGGAAATTTGACACTACGAAGAAAAAAATATAGCTAGGTGAAAACTAATATTATGTCATGTTGGTTAAACATATACGAACATTTTCCATCGATCATCGTCGGGTAAAGTTTTGAACAAGAAAAATATTTATAATTAAGAAGTGCCGAGTTCAAAATCGAACAAAACCCCAAACAAAGTCTCGACGAACGAAATCATAAAAAACCGCAGGTAACGAAAAAATGTAAATCAGTTTCTAACATAGGAAACTATTGTTTTCATTGGAGTTTCATCGTGTTAATCAAATGCTTTTGCGATTCACTTTGCCATTAAGACGTTTGCAATCTTTAGAAATCTATAACAAATGGGGATCATTTGCAACTACTTAAATCAATATCAAAATCAGAAGCCACTGTTCGTAACAAATTCTTTTTTGACCTACTTGTAAGAGGATATAGATGCACGCGTAGTTACTGAAAAAGATTTACTTTTGGTATATCGGTTGGTGTACCGCTTAAAATGAGCTTTTGCACTCCATTCACTGAATACGTGCCTGTTTTTAAGACTTGTCTATATCACAGATTTTCTCCTTTACAGCTCATGCCATGCTTGAAAGTGATTAAGCAAAACAGGTCTGGAAAGAAAAAGCGGAAATTGATAATTGTTTTTTTATCGTAGAGATATCGAATAAGATGTACGTCTTGAAAGGGAGTAAGAAATGGTTGTTTTTACATTTGAAATGTTATTAAGTATAAACATTTTAGGATGTTTTTTTCATGCGCGCTACGTGCTGCCATGCTTAATATAATTAATTTTTGAAAATATATGATTCACAAAGAATTCGTAAAGGTTATTTTCCCTTTGACAAGAGAAGTGCACGGAAATTACTTAGTCTTGAGCAAGACATGAACTGAAATTAAGTACTCTGCCAAAATTACATTTATTTGTTTTTCGTCGCCAGGTGAATGATCCTTTTGACAGATTTTTCTCAATAGCTCGTCTGCATGATGGATTGTCTTATGACAGTTGTGAGAACTCTTGGTGAAGCATACTAATGAAAAACGGGTCATATTCAGTCATTCATTCATCTTTACTTGCTTACCTCATAAGTCAATGTAAACATGCATAAATTTATAGACCAGCTGGCAAAAGAGACAGGGTTTCGACCGAAGCGTGAACAGTCGGCAAAACTCGAATCACGCCGTATCATCATGGCGACTTCCTTAGACCACCCTTTAAGACCACTCCATAAGAAACTTTTCCCCGAGAATATTGAACTCAACGTTGGGGGAAAATTCTATTCCACATCTGTATTTACCCTAACGAGAGAACCCGACTCGCTTCTGGGAAAACTTTTTAGCGGTCGGCGTAAAATTCAAAAAGATGCCAACGGCAAGTTTGTAATCGACAGAGATGGAATTCTATTCCGCTACATACTTGATTACCTCCGCAGTAAGAAACTTCACCTACCGGAAGATTTTTCTGAAATTGAACGCTTGAAGCTTGAGGCTGATTACTACGAGCTTCAAGAATTAAAAAGACAACTGGAGATTTTTCAGAAGAACCGTACAAAACGAGTAAACTTAGCGCAAGCCAAGTTTGGATTCATTACTTTGCATATACGCAGCACCTATGCGTTCGGCCGTTCTGGGTTAGCAGACGTGAAATTTCGTAAATTGCAGCGTATTCTGGTGTGTGGAAGGGTGTCATTGTGCAGAGAAGTGTTTGGAATTGGTCTGAACGAAAGTCGCGACCCGAATCCTGATGGGAATAGATACACTAACCGCTTTTTTCTCAAACACAATCACGTGGAGTCAGCGTTTCAAAATCTCAGGGAAAGTGGATTCAATCTAGTTTCAAGCAGTGGAGGAAAATGCGGATACGATATAAACTTGCAGCAGGAAGAAGACAAATGGTTCCACTTTAATATTTACGTCTTCTTTCGTCAGGGAAATTAAACTTTTAGCAACTATATAATGCACCTGATTTCACAATGTTGGTAAAAATTATCAAACCAGCAATTTTTATCTGGCAGTATTAGCGTCTTTTCGAGCCAGCTTTGCACGTGTCTCTTAATGTAAAACTGATTTTCTTTTTGTGGGATTTCTAGCAGTACCTCTTTTATAATCATGTTTAAAATTCGTCATCGTGCGCGTCTTTCCTAAGTTCACATAAACAGGAAAAAAGCCCTGATCATTTAGAGTGCAATCTAGTATGCGCATACAAATTATAGAGCGAGATTATTTAATTGTTGTCACAAATTTAATTCGAAGAAAAAAACAAAAATAAAACTAAGATTATTAAAAAACATGACTCAAGGAAAGTTTTTTTTTCGTTTGAAAGACCCGTTTTTCCAGAGTAAAACTGTCTTCAGCTGTCAGTGGGAATATGACAGCCTTTATGCCAGTGAGTATTTCGCAACCTTTAATAAAGATTTTATTTTCACACATTCAAAATACATAAACTTTTCAAGCGTCTTGTGATTAAAACATTAATATGAGCTTTGTGAACAGTTTTCAGTTCGGTGTTTATACCCAATAAGATTATTTATGGTTATAAATATTTGCTTTTGATGGCAAATAAATCCTGTTATTTGAAGAACGGTTCAGCGTGGGTTCTAAGGTGTAGGATAAGAATATCATCTATGGGAAAAAACTCCCTCTCACAAACTAATCTTAGATAGTGTCAGTATTGCAACAAAAGGACCGCCATTAAGAATACATAATAATACTAATAGATCCAATATCATTATGTTAAACTCTAGAAAACTGTGATCGCAAATTATTTGGAAAATCTTTTTTGTATAAGAACGTCTATTTTGGGGGCTGAAGTTAGATGCTCTCAAATTTTGTTAGGATTTCAGTATCGTATATTCTTCAAAGTGTTCATAATTATTTCTAAGTTTCGAGGTTGTTTAATTACGTGTCTGTGGTCGTTCAAAAGCTGTTCCCATCTTTCCGGCATAAGAACGCAGATGCCTTCCTGCGCAAAGACTTGGGATACCTAATCGTGTATACCAGAGTCGCCAGTCTACCAAAATCAAATGTGAAATTACAGTAGTTCATGTAGCGCCGGTTTTTCAGTTCCATTCCTTTCTTAGGTTTCAGCCAGTTGTGTTTTCTAACGTGTTCTTAATTTTTTTCGGTTTTTCAGTTTTTCAGTTTCAATGTTCTTACGAAAAGGTTATTATCAAGAGTACCGGGATAGGTGAAGAGGTCGAACGTGAAACATACGCCTCGCTTTTATTTTCCAAGTGCGTAAAAACTTTGCGAAGCACAACTTGTTTTGTCAATTAAACAACGACTATTAAAGTGTGCTGTCACTTGCTGTTAAGGTCCATTAAAATTACGAAAAAAAATGAATTCGTTAAAAAATATTCTATTATGGCAATATATAAAAGAAAATGACGAAACAAAGTAGTGTTCAAAAGTGTAATATGCAAATCCGAGTTAG
>JANRMR010214249.1:0-18000 GCA_025434825.1 Bergia sp. 'catenularis'
GTCACGATTCTGTTGTAACCAAGGCTTTTAAATAGAGTCCTCTCTTTTTGACAGGTCCGGCTGGACCAAGCTTAAGAAAGAACTGGTTCTGGCAACCTAGGCAAACAGCATCCTTTTCTCTCATTCAGTCCGTATTGGGCCTAGCGCCAGATTCTGGCGAAGTCCAGAAACTCACCAAATTCTCACGCTCTTGCCAGCCGCCCCGAGCGGCAGAACTGAGTGGCTCCACTGAATCCATAAACAGAGCCAATCTTGCTAGTTGCCAAGAATTACGACATTTCGTTTGAGCAGTGAACGGTTAGCTCCAATTTTTGTCCCAAATCAAAAATTTCTTTTAAGAAGTAAGTTACTGAGGGTGTTACGGCTTCCACGTCACACGTGTCCCATAAGTAAATGTTGTACTGTAGGTTACTTTTGATTTCAGGTTATTTTTAAAATACCATAGTTTAAAAATTTTTAACCTTGGTTAAAATTTTCTACATAGGTAATTTTTTCTAACTAGTTATTTAATCAACTGTCTAAAGTGGATTTTATTTATGGAGTGTCATTACAAATTAGGGGCTTGGCTTTGGGGGGGAATTTCTCCTTCCTTTCCCTCTTATCATCCAGCCTCCCCTCCCTGACTCTTCTCCTACACTCCCCTGGCTACCCTATTGTCGAATCACCACCTACCTCTGCACTTACAACGCACTATTTTTTTCCTTGAATAAATACATTTACCCGTACCAGGATTCGAACACCCGATCTTCGGGATGAGAGCCCGCCTTCTTATCCGCTTGACTACCACCGCTTCAGTTGCGGTTAATCTCGACATTTGTCCGTATGATTAATTTGTTCCTAACCATAACCCTAAACCCTTACCTTAATCAGTAAAATGAGTGCTAGGAAAAACAAAATAGCCTAGGTTTAATAAAATAACCTGAAATCAAAAATAACCTACAACATAGACAATGTATAAGATATGAATTTTATAAATAAAAATTCCCTATTTAAATTGGTATTTTAAGTGGGAATATTTTACAAGAAAAATTAACGATAAAAGTATAGAACGACATTTCGATGTCTTCATGACATCATTGTCAAGTCCAAGTACCGGTGATTTTAAAATCAAACATAAATACAGAATGGTAAATTAATTTAAATGCGTTGGGAATGGTATTTAACTTAATTTACCATTCTGCATTTATGTTTGAATTTAAAACCAACGGTACTTGGACTTGACAATGATGTCATGAAGACGTCGAAACGTCGTTCTATAATTTTATCGCTAATATTTCTTGTAAAATATTTATCAAAATCTTCAGTTATCCATAAATTATAAGTGAGAATAGAATACAAGAAACTTGAAGTTACTATAATTATTTATTATAATTAATTATGATATTTATTTCCTCTTCGTAACTCAATAGGCCCATTTTCAAAACAATCGATTATAAATTAACTAACTGTCTTCAAAATTAATCCTATAATATTCCACATCAGTTAAAAATTTTCTTTCATTTTATAAAAGCGTAAATTAATGGAAAACATTGTTTTGTAGATGAGGTGATTTATATCCACGGAATACGCCAAGAAGTTTGGCTCGGAATCGGATCTGATGTTCTTATGACTCTGAGGCAAGACTACAGATTTCCACATTACCCAGACTACATGATAACCTCCACGTACAACTTTGATATTCCTTCTAATATCTACCACCACAATCACTACGGTCAGCGGTTGACAGCCTATCTTCAGGTGAAAAAATAGTTATACTTAGGTCTTTACAGGTAGAAACTTAATTTCTCGTTTACTTTCAACTAAAATGACAAACAGTACTCTCCATTGCCTATCGTCGTTTTATTGCACAAGGCAGCAGCATTGAGCCAATGTTGAGCCAGCAAAATAGACTCGACTGTAACATGCTTGAAAATACATTATGTTCGATTATAATATGGTCGAATAACAATAGCAAGAAACTAGTTAATGTCTAGCACCAGAATAGAGTTTCCTTATTCAGAGAGAAAGATATTCAGAATTTTTTTCTTGATTATAATCTTGGTAACTATCATATGTTGAAGTCAGCGCACCAGTTACAGTAAAACTAAACTTAAAGCTAGAGGCCTTCCTAACTACAAAGACATTACAAACGAGAATAAAAACTATATACAGCTATTTCAAAAAAGTTCGCCTCGTGCATTGGTACATAACAAGGCCGAAAGAAACTATGGGTTGTCAAAAATGAAGGAAATGTGCGCTGGAATACACGTTTCTACATTAAAAATCTTCAATAAAGGCAAACTTCAATTTGGTTCCAGCAGCTGAAACTTTGACAGAAAATATGGGAGCAGTGTTAACAATAACAGGTAATCGAATGTTGGTACACCAATAATTGTGAACAATGTACTAATGAACAATGTACTAACCTTAACAAGCGTGTTGTGAACTAAATTGATTAAGAAATGCATCTTATAGTGACCTACGCAGGAAGAGTGTCATAACAGTTGGGCAGCGACGCGCACAAAGTTGTAACAACAAAAACTAGCACAGTGTTGTGACAGCGATGGCATTACCAGAAATGCTACAGGTTACAGTGTTGGAAGTAACAGCATACGGTCTAGTTCACACAAATCTGCTAGCTGGTAAACGCAAGTTTGCAGAATGTTTTATCCACTTGATTTGATGTGGAACCTTTTTTTCTGATTTCTTTTATTATTATCTTCTCCTTTTATTTCAGCTAAATAGAAATATTGCTGTCAAGGGTTGTACTGTCCCAACTGCTCGATCCATTTAGAATTTGAAGTATTGGAAAAATCAATTACTGTTGGTTCCTCCATTCCAATGATGTGCGTCGAAAGGCTCTTTGTTACAAAACTAGAGGTTGTCAGTCAACCAGGTGTTTATCCCATGAAGGTAAGTAGCAGTTCACTACTAAGCAATCACTCAAAGCCTAAAATAAAGATTGCGAAGGCTCTTTTATTTTTGTAGAATACTAATGTCTTAAATATTACCAAGACTATTTCCAAAAGTCCGAGAAAATTCTGGCAAAGATCAGCCATCCACATACATAAGTCACCTTATACCTTGGCATGACACTCTACTTGTCTAGCTTGCTCCAGTCGACCTCGTTGTATAGACGAGTACCAGTTTCTCCTGGGAACTATCCTGAGATTAAGTATCCTCTTCACGGGGTCTTGATGCTTAACACAAAAGAAACCAGAGGCACTCGTACGCCCAACAAGGATCCGGTACCGGCAATTGTATCAAAAGAATTCACTCATAGATACTTTCTCTACTTAGAATACTACTATTGCGTTGCGTTCTCGTTAAATTTTGCTTCCCTTTTCTGCAGATTAAATATTCATTCGTCGAGGAGGACCGTCCTGAATCTGTGAGCAGAGTTATTGGTAGCCTGCGAGTCAAAGGTAAAAGGTTTATAATGATAATGATAATGATAATGATAACAATAATTACAAAGGATAAGCCAACGAGAAACCTTTTGCTACTTTGTGTATTTATTTGCTGTTTTTACCTAATGCATCCAAAGAACTCACTGAAAGGAAATGCGACTTCACAAGTGGATTATGTCCGTGGTTGATAAAAAATGAAAAGGAGAAAAGTGAATGGAAGTTATTTAATAACAACACAGGTGAGTACAGCTGATCAGTTAGCATTTTATGTCAACGTAGAACACAATAAAAGAGCCAAACGTTATTTTAGTATGATATCAAGGTAAATTTTATCCACAGCTATAACTTGGTAAGTACATTTTTTAATCGATCGTGATATCCAGCAAAGATATTTGGAGTTGATATTTCATTAAATGAGAACTAATTTACCGCCTCTTGATGGCAGCCAATGGTTCCAGTTTTCATAAAAACATTAGTTTTCCTTTTGTGAAGAAAGATGTTAAAGTATAACTAGTCATCTAATCAACGTTCTTGATAAAACTGAGTCATCATATCACATCTGAAAAGTTAAAATATTAAACTTTTAGCAAAAAGGGTAAAACAGCTGTCATTCTTTATTTTGTTATGTTATAAACTTTAATTTTATGGAGCTCAACAAGTTTAAGAAGTGTTTAGTGTTTATTGTATGTGTGTGTAGTCTGTGAATGTCTTTGTGTTTGTGTATGTGTTTGTATAAATGTGAAAATGTGTGTATGTTTCATATAAGATTATGGTAAACATCAACTAGTTAAAGCTTAGCATATTATGAGCAAGTTCAATGTCGTTGCACTTTCATCTCTTTGCGATGTATGTACTTTCTTCTTTGCTTAGCAAGTTTTTGTTTGCAAAAGGGCAAAATGCTCCAGACAACTAGACCAAGTGAAAAATGTTTTTAAAAAGAGGCAAAAACTGTTACATTGACTTTTATTTTGTAGAACTAAATTCTCTATGCTTTACACAAATTTTTGTTTGTCTTAAATATAGATCCTTACATTTATGTTGGTAATTCGAAAGATGCTCGCTTGGAAAGTACTGTCATCTCTGGACGGCATATATATGCGTTGTTCGGACTTTGTCTACAGTTCGTATTTCTACTTCCCAACATCTCGGACTCAAGCCTAAAGATTTATTTGTTGAAAAACAACAAACAGAACCTTATTTGGAAGGTACAAGGTTACCGAGGGAACGATTGGTTGTCTGCTCGCATGTCATGGCACACGACAAATGATGTTAAGGTATGTTCTCAAGTTCAAAGAGATTTTAGTTTACGCATTCTTGGTGTAAATTGTAAACTAGCTGATAAATTAAGACCGTCTACAGATAAAAAATTGGTTTGATGAAATAGTACAAACATTTTAAAAGAAAAACTCTTTACGCTCCAAGTTTTATCTGTTTTATTAACCTGGCAGCATTTCGAAAGCGTAGTGCGTGGTTTTAAAAGATCTAGACATTAAAACATAATGGTTATAAATCATGTAATATTCCTTTGTCAGAGTTCAGTTCCCTGGATTTTGTGTTTTTCCTTTGGCTTAGCAACTTTTTTTCCAGACAGCTTAGGTACAAGCACTCTAATTTAGATTCCACGACTTCATCATTTACATTATCCACGACTGCACCCGAAATCAAACATATTACCACATTGATATGTTTTGGTTATGTTCCAGTCTTATGTATTTAAGGTAATTAATTAATTAATTAATTAATTAATTGCGTTGTATCTTGATGTATCTGAGAATAAGGCAAACAAATCAATTAAGCACTTATATGTCATTAAGGGCACTTACCCTTTGTCTGACCGGCCCGACAGGTAAGTTATCAAATGGTGCTCAGCAAATATGGAAACTACTTTCGCTGGCCAAGTGGCCCTTTTGTTAGACCGAAGCTATTCAGCTCTCCCTGGCTACCCAAGCGGCAGAAGCGAGAACATTTTGTGATTTTTAACGAGAAAAAGAGAAAGCGTATGTCTTAACCTTTTTTATTATTAAAAGCACATTGAGAAGAACCAGTTTAATCAGGACAGCCAGGCAAGAAGAATGGAGACCATCAGAGAGACGACTATCAATTCAAGAGGCTAAAGCTTGCTAGTGTTTATTGACCTCTTAATACTTTTCTCCAGGTTCTATTTGAAGGCGTCGGCGCACAAAGTAATGCCACTAATGTGGCAATCACAAATGTTTCAATCGTAACTTCAAGCTGTCCTGTTGACCCTCCATTTGCTTCACCAGGTGAGTCTAACAATTTTATTAATAATAATTTGATTTGATCTGATGCGTTGCTTTTTTCTACCTAAATAGCAATTCAAAAAAGTTAAAATAGAACAAAATATTTTTTCTCTAGCTTTCAAGTGCAATGACGATGCTTTTCAGTGTGCCAACGGTCGATGTATCAGACGAAGTCTCGTTTGTGACGGGGACAGCTTTGGATGTCTGGATAACTCGGATGAGAAACACTGTAAATGTCTGACAACAGAGTTTGAGTGTCTGTCTGGAGACAAGTGTGTTCCCAGTAATAACCTCTGCGACGGAGTGAATCACTGTAGCGACGGGTCAGACGAGGCAAATTGTGGTGAGTTGAATGCTACTATAGGTCTTTGGCGATAATAATACCTCTGTTTTTCATTGATACTGACCTATCGAAATCAAATCTATACTTTAAAATCTGGGCTGTCACAATGCCTGAAGTTGTGACTGTAATTGATTTTATTGATAGAATCTGCAAACAAGACTCTAGACTGGAGATTAGGCGACCGTTTTTGCGAGTATTTAGGATTTAGGATTTATAATATTTGGACTCGGTGAGCCTCAGGAAAGATAGAATTGAGGGTCCCCTCTGAGGTCTGCCTCCGGTCAGTTAACAGACCACAATACTGGGATTACCCTACTCTTTTCGAAAAGTGAGTGGGTTTTTTAAAGTCCCACGATAAAAAGTCGAAAGACTAGACCAACGGTTTAACGTCCATGTTCACGGACGGTGTGCAGTAGAAGGCCGTTTAAAGTTCAACCCTCGACCAGGCTTGAACCCGGCACCTCCTAGTTGGCGGTCGGAGGTATTACCAATTATGCTAACCTCACACATACGTTTACTAGAAATGAAAAACAAAAGTTCAGATTATGCACTTGACCTTTTGGGCAATTCACATGAACAAATTAAATTTGCAGAATCAATGAAAGGTTTTCTTTCACATAGTTTCAAACAATTCCTCAGTCTGCCAGTCTAACAAACCAAACCAAACCTTGTCAGTGATTTAGACAGGAACGTTAACTGAAGTACGCGTGGCAATGATAACAGTAGTAGTAAACCACATCAAATGTTAAGACTGAGGACAAGCTGCTCTGATGATGTCAATGGTCGATATCATTGGTTGATGTCACTAAAGGCTGATTGAGGGGTGACATGAAGTAAGTTGTGGTCTTTAGTATATTTAGGTAAGATGAGCATTACTTTATGTGATGGCATTGATAAAAACAGCCATATCAAACTTAAGTGAGATGATTTACGCTGCAATGAGAATGTACAAAACATTACATTGAATTAAAACAACAGTAAATGGAAATAATTAGAATAATCAGGCCTTGAGTCAACAAAGCATTGAACTCCTCTGTTCTAGGGAAAAAATGTTCCAACAATTTCTTTCAATGTGTGAGCGGAGAATGTCTACCTTGGTATTTGACGTGTCAAGAAGATCAAACTCCAAGTTGTGAAGATGGTTCAGACGAGCCTGGTATTTGCGGTATGTTTCAGTTTGTGTCTTTGTTCAGTTTGGACTTATGCAGATTAGATATGAACTCTATCACAATTAACTTAATCATTTTATTAAATTTGAATTGATTAAAACCCTATTGCTACACATTAGTACACAAATGGGTTTTCAAAAACGTTACTAGTTTTTATTTCGATTTAAAGCAACTTAGGCTAACTTTCTTCTAAACCTAATACTTGTGAGCAAAGGAAACATTTAGCTAGTATCTATAAAAAGGAAACATCACTATTGAACTAAGAAAGCACTGATTTTCTTTCTAAGTGATTGTGTGACGATTACTTTATTTTATTTTATTTTATCTCTTGAACAAAATACATCAATTTATATAATTAAAAAAAACAGTATGTAATTCTGGTAACTCTCGCACTTCAAAAAATTTATTCATTTTTCACGTCGGCAAACTGAACGCACAACAGTTAGGGAACTGACAAACCTAGGGCTGACAAGATCAACAACTTAACGTTCCATTCCAAAAAAACTCTGCGGCGCTTGATTGTTATATTCTTCCTCTTTTTCAGACTCCACGGATTGTTTTTTGAAGGACTTAAGTTGCTCGAACAACACTTTATCTACAGAATGTCCAGTTGGTAGAGGTGAATATTCCCTCGATTGTTCCAAGTTTGAATTGAAATCACTTATTAAAACAATTCTTTAAATTGCTATTAACAAACCAAAGATGGATTTTCTTCCTATCTTAAGGCAGCTGTGACTTTGAAAATGGTCTTTGTGACATGAAGCACAGTGATGAGTCCGGTTTCGCGTGGACAATTTGGTCTGGTATGACGCCAACAGAACACACAGGTCCTGCGTTTGATCATAGTTCGTTAACAACAGAAAGTGAGAACAAAATGTTCAAGCAATCAAATCATGTTTTGTCAGAGAAAAGTGTCTTTTCAGGTTGCACTATTGAAAGACCTTTAATCACAGCATACTTTAATGTTCGTTCAAACAAGATAGAAGTATTTACCAGTTTATTTGGGGTTTTTTGCTATTTATGATCTGTTTATTTAAGGGTGTGCATCTGATGTAAAACTTGTCGTTATCAAAAAATATATAACGTCGAGAAGTAATTGTAAGCACTTCTGCTGTATTTAGCTCTGCAAAGGGGTTTGTCTCCAGTTCTTTGGTAAAAACTGCTTTTTCTAAGAGTTTCAAAAGAACTAACATAAAACTTTATAAATTAAAAACGTTTAATCAATATCGTTTGAATGTGCCTTTCCAGTAAGTGCAGCAATTATATCCAGAAATGAATTTACTAAAGGATTTTGTTAGTTGTTAACCCATAGATTTTGTAATTGCAATTATACTCGGAGCTCAAGCGGATAAGAAGATTCACAATTGACTATACCGACAACGATAAGGCCGCGCTATGCATTGTGGTAAAAGGAACAAAATATGCAAAGAGTGTAAACACACATTGCCTCTCTTGAGACAGATATGCAGTAGGAAAAAATGTCTAACTACAAGTGTTGTTTTGCCTATTTCTGCCACGAAAGCTGAAAGCACAAGTAACTGAGGTTCAATTGCTTTTCGAAAGTCGCGGTAGATTATAACCAGCCGCCATGTTTGTTTATAAGAAGCAGGCGTAGCTCAGTTAGTTAGTGCGCGGCCTTCGGAGCTAGAGGTCCCCAGTTCGATTCTCAGTGACTCCAACGTCTGCTTCGACTTTCCTCTGATCTGTGTAGCTTTGGCTTTAAATACCCGTAAAACGGAGCACTGACAGAGGGAAGGGGTAAAGTGTGCACCGAGGGCCACACGTTTATCAGTTGTATTACTGTCACGTGTTACCCTCGTTAAAGAAAGTTGCTTTACCTTTACATGTACCTTTACCATTATTCCTTGCATATTTTGTCCATTTTACCACAATGCATTGCGTGGCGCCATCTTTCTTGGTATGGTGAATTGGTAGATTCCAAATTCCCCAAACAACATTTCCAATGCTCGTCATATACGCTTGCTTACCTTTAAAGACAAAATTAAAACAAATAGGTTAATGCTAATGAAATATACTATGGTCTTACGAATAATAAGGAGGCATTTTCAAATTTTTTGCAAGGAAAATATATATACATCGAGACATCCAATCGCAAACAATATGAAACTGCAGCTTTGGTGAGTGAAATGTATCCATCGGGGGACACGTTGTGTGTTCAGTTTTGGTACTACATGAATGGGAAGGACATAGGAAGTCTACAGCTGAACAAGAAAACAAATTTAACTAAAGATAGGGTCTGGAGTTTGTCAGGAGATCAGGGTAATGTTTGGCTCTTTGGCCAGGTGTCGATAACCTCCGAAGATTATCCTTTCCAGGTGAGATATTAATTATATTTTTTAAAGTTTTAAAATATTCCCGCGATTTCTTCATCTGCCTTTCGATGTGCGAAGCAAACATTTAATTTATAAGGTACAAAACTAAAACACCATTAACATAACCCGAAATTTGTTTGCTCTAGTACTTACTAATTTTATAAGAAACCATTAAAAAATATCGTTTAATGTCTGCCAGCTTATAATATGACAGATCATTGATATGTGAATCTTCCCGATAATCAAGAAGTAAGATATTAAAAATATCGACAACTTTGTTATTTATTTATGAGATCTTTTTTGTATACATTTAATGGATGGATGTTAGAATAATTGCAATCATATAGATAAGTTAATTTTGAGCTTAAATTTAAATACATTTGATTATAACAAAACAATGCGCTGCAAAACTCTTTTCGATGCATTTTTCATGTAATCGTTTGCACTGTTCTAAACATTTGAAATTCAACAAGACGTCCTATCCAAGTATGAATGTATTGTATATTACTGTTTTTGTTTACTTTTAACAACATGAGAATTATGACAAAACTACTAATACCACTGCTGATAATAGATATAGATAATAATGATAATAGTAATAACAATACTTAAACAAATGTGGCACAACACCATAAAAACTGAAGAACAAGTGGCTCTCAGTTAATCAATCAAAAATTATATCGTAATGCATGAGCTGTTTTCTTTCTTTTCAACCAATTTATCTCCCTCTATCTATTAACAAATTATGAAATAGTGATAATAGTTTAAAGTTTACATTACATTACGATGAGCAAAACTGAAGCAATTGATAATGCATTCCAATTAACTTGAATGACAGGAGAAATAAACTACTCAAAGTCATTTCAAATTAACTAATTGTAACAGGTTGAGCTGGAAGGCATTACTGGATCTGGTGCTGAAGGAGACATCGCTGTGGGTGATTTTAACATTGTACATGTAGATGGAGATTGTCCCACAGTTATCACCCGAGGTAAAGAAACCATATGTAAGAAAAACGTTTATCTATATTAACGTAAGAGATGGTAATTTGATAATAAATGAGATAAAACAGGAATAATCAATTACTTTTGATAAAATAATTCCTGTGAGAACATGTCGAAGCAAAACTCAGTACTTAATAGCCATAGCTTTTGATTTATCAACGGCAAATTAAGTTTTCTTGCTTCCTAAATGATCTGTGGTTTCTCGTAGGTGACCCGAGCTGCTATTTTGAATCGGAAAAATGTGGTTGGACTGGAAGTGAGGGTTGGCAGCTTAGTACGAAGTTCAAATACATTTACCCAAAGTTTGGTTGGCAAAACTTGAAAGGTAATGAGATTCACTTTCAATATATTTACCACATGGAGAAAATGATCTGTATCCGAATTCCACGTTTCCAACAGACTGCTCATGGCAAAAATTTCAATGGATTATACAAAAAAACAGATCTTTGTAATAGCTATTCAAATGGGCTAATTATTTAGCAACGAAGATCGTAATAAAACTGAGTGCTTTCATTTCTCAACAGCGGGCTATCTTCTTCTCACCCTGGGAAGTACAGCCTCGTCATTACCGGCTTCGCATCTTTTGTTCAGCCCTGTGATTGGTAGAAATGATGGTTGGAAATGTATGAAGTTCTGGTATTTCGTTCACGGAACAGGGAGTCCACAACTGAGAGTGTATTGGAGGTCAGCTGCGGAGGCTCCTGTAAACCAAACATTAATTTGGGAAGCATGGCAGAAAGAACGCAGATGGATATATGTACAACTGTCAGTTGATTTCAGCACATCTTTTCAGGTATGTACTGACTATATCTATGTGGCCTTCTAATAAGTCGTAACCTTCAATGAAAACACAGTTTAGATATCTGAAGTTGAAGCCGACATATGAACATTTTGGGGGTTAGCTTAACGATAATGTTCTATTGAAAAACACATTAATATTAGTATTGTAAATTGAATTTTGCTATTCACAAGGAAAATATGATAATATCTGAAAAATACATAATCAAAATATTTCTCAAATTGTCAGAATTTTATAGATTTTTTCAGTATCATAAAATGATTGAATGAAAAAATGAGCGTTGATGATAGAAGCTCTCTCATCGACAAAATTAAAGCTTGTGCCTGTTGACTTGATCCAACTGACGTAATACTTGCATTAGCTTGTTTCTTCTAATACTTTTAGCCTAAAACAATCTTCAGAGCGACAAATGAAAATACTGCTAATATTTATTTATCTCATTGTTCATTATTTTCTTTTGTTATAGTTAAGTAATGAGCCATCATAAACAATGATAAGATTTGTTCTACTCAAATTGTTATTCAGGCCCTCTAAAAAAGGCAATTAAGAGACTAATAAACTACGCAAGGTGTTTATCAATTCTTTTGGAGTTTTGTAATGTTCCAAGTGGGGCTGAAATACTATAAAAAGCGCACACGGCCAGTTGCTTCAACAGTATTAGCGCTATATATATTCACACCAAACTTGCTGCTCTAATTAATCAAGCACTAAAAACAAAATGATAATTTAGTCAATTCTGACGTCATATGACGTCTTGAAATTCTTCAGGGTAGACATCTGGGATTATTTCATGATTTCAGAAAAAGGTGTTAATTTACACACACTAAAAAGAAGCTGTTTGAATGAAGTTCAATCAGCAAAACTTACAATTAAGCAGCAAAAACTATCATGACTTGTCACTCAGAAATTATTTGTCATGGAAACACGTTGAATAATAAACAAAAATTGAACACATAGAAATGCTCCTTAATAATTTTCAGAAAAAGTGGCAAATTACTGTTAGCGGTTTCTTCGTTAGAGAAGTGTGAACATGAGCAATTTGAGCCTCCCTCCCCCTTAGTTTCCGAATGGCCTGTATATTCTTCAAAAACCTGAAACCTAATAACTTATTATCATATTTTTCTGCGTCTTACTTGTCAGTTAATAATAGAGGGCAAGAGAACGAAGCCATCTTCTGAAGTAGCAATTGACGACTTATCATTCACCCAAGAGAGCTGCGAAGTCATCCCTTGGTCGGGTAAACTAGATAAATAATAACAATAATAATAATAATTGAAGTATCTATTTCTTTGTAGAACAATAATAAGAATACTAGTAGAACTAGCACAGTAAAACCACATTATGAGTGGAGATATCACGGCTCAGTGGTTTGCCACTCAGACCCATAAACTCAAATTCCAGCCCAGTCCCTTCTCGAATTCATGCCTGAACCCGGAAGTCCCGGACGTTAAATAGGGGGACCGAGTAGAGAGCAAAGTAGCCCAGTTAGGATAGGAAAAATCGGTGAAAATGATTGCAATTACCACTGGATTTGTTGCTGTTGGTGTTACCTCCAAACTTAACACGCACTCACGTTGTATTTTAAGGATCTTTTGAGACTAGTGTTCTTTATGTTTTAACTTTTTCCAAGACTGAAATCATTTTCATTGTTCTACCATTTTAATTTGTCTACATTCCTTATAACAATATTAGATTGATGGTATTGCTTTGACAGTAACGGTTCCAGATGAGACTGCAAAGTTTCCTCATGAAGCACAATACTGGAGGCTTGATGGATCGGATACTTCACTCAGGTGATACTTCTAATCAAAACATAAATATTTGAATTCTTCTGCAATTTGTTATGAATTTAAGATACTGTGTTTATTGTAATAAACGCCCTGGGCGTTAGATTATATTATTTAGTCAACTTTCATTCATTATGACCAGAGCACCAAGTTTTGTTTGTACCTGATTAATGGTTTATACATTAAGTAAATTGAAGTGTTGTACAGACTGCCCAAATAACTCAAGGAGGTACTTGCGTTAGGTAGCTTTATTCAGTTCTCTTCACTCAATTAGGTTCTGAAGGCCATTTCTCTTCAAACATTTCTATATTATTTTCAAGTAAATTAGAATGATTTAGCAGCCATTAAGATTAAAAAATAAAAAATGAAAAAAATATAAAGATCTTTTTTCTTCAACACTGTTTTGGGATTAACGATCTGGTAAGTCCATTTCGTATCAGACTGTGTTTTAGTATCACGACTGTAATAAAGCTTTCAAAGGCAGCTGCCAATCACAAAACATACCACGTAAGGATCGAATCATACTTTTTTCCATTCAGTACAGTTTTAGTTCCAGGTATCATTAATTTAATAAGCTAGTTTTTATGACTTGAACAAGATCATTTTCAAGTTTGCATACATGTTGGTAAGTCAGCGGTAAGTTATATAATATGGATGGTTATTTTTACGAATAATTTTTAGCCTTTAGGTATATTTGAGAGCAGCCGCATTGTACAATTTTCTGCTGAATAATTTGTTTATTATACAACAAAAGACTAATGACAGAGTGAATTCTTGTTTGCTCTTTAAACTCGTTACAACCTGTAAAAACCTCTAACTGACAAAGAACAACTGTTAATACAGTAACAGACAACCACTGAACCGGTCACACCGGTTCGTACACAGTGTAGTGATCGTCTCATACCTGCTCTCGTTTTAGTGCGTATTTGCACTCTAAAATGCCATGTCGCATCATGAAAGATATTATTTTATTTTTGCTTAGACGCAATTCATGGATTATTTTGATAATTTTGTTTTAGACTTCACGGCGACGCCGCGTATCATCAGGTGGATCAGGTAACCGCTCTCTATCTGAACGGTGAGAGTGCGTCCGCTGACACACCAGCAGTGGATATTCACAATACAAGTTTCTCAATATGGTGTTGGGTTAAACTTGGTGACCCGACAAAACCGATGAGTCACGTATATTCTGATTGGATGCCTCCATTTCAGTTTCGATTGTATATTTTAAACAACATTCTCACTGCCCAACTCCGGTACGAACCAGGAGACAGCGGCCAGGACATCTTTTGGTTTGAAGGAGGGTGAGTTCAAAACCACATAACTACATTTAACGAGATGTTCCTACAACTTTTGTGCATACCCTAAAACGTGCTGCAAAGAACACTAAATCCCTGTTTACATTTGTGACATAACCACAAGCAAAAGCGGTACGAGTTATTTTATGCATCATATTGCGAGTCACACATGCGCTTTTGAACTCGAGTTACCCACGAGTGAAAGTTGAAACTTGAAATAATACATTCGAACTGCCCATTATCATTTAAATCTGTTTCATTCCGTTCTAACTAAATACACTCTGTCGGTTTTTGGGGTTTTTTTTATTATTGAGCTCTAGTCTTTGTGTAATATTCAACTAGATAGAGGAGATAACCTTTTAACTTTCAATCGTGGGTAATAAAAGGCCTAAAAACGAATGTTTGCATTGTATAGAAGACAAAAAATCGTAAAACTTCTCAAAAGAACTGAGACAGCAATTCCATTGACGATATCACGATAGGACTCTCTCTTCACAGGAACAAGACTAAGCATATAAAGATTTGAGTGTGAACTTGCGTGAACCCAAGGCAGAAAAAACAAACATTTTTTTTCGTGCTTGATTTGCTTAATTCACCAATGTGAAGATAACCCAAGCATAAACACAACACTCATCTCGACCTGTTAATTTCTGCGCGTGCGCGTGTTTATTTTTTTATTTTTTTACTGTTTATCTTACGTGTGTGAGCAATTCTTCCTTACGACTTTTTATTTCACCTATTAGTCCTGTGCTCATTTCACATGCATGGACCAGGCTTTAGTTAAAGACAAAAATAGATAAATTCCAAGTTGTGAATTTTTAGATTATTTATACAGTTGGACTCCTTGAGACGGCGATTATTTTGGGTCGTAGTTATTTGTCCTGTTTGAAAAGTCATCTAACAATTCGTTTTGTTGGCAACTACTATATACCAAACCTTTCATTTCTCAGTTTTAATATTTTCATTCATTGTTTTTTTCTGTATGACTTATTGTTAAGCTTCTACGTGTGCTTGTGTTTCTGTCTGTTTGTGTGTGTGAGAGTAAGTGTGTGTCGTTTGCCACATTGACCAAACCAAATTGTCAATCAATCATATTTGTAAAACCAAAAGGTCCAACCTCGACAAGTCCTTAAGGTTTATTGTGGATCTTTAGTTGAATTTTTAGTTGGTTTTTAATCTTTCCGAAAAAAGGGTTTTTAGAAATATTGTTGTTATTGTCATTATTGAGAAAATTTTGATGTTTCCAAGAATTGTACCAACGGGGAAGTGGACACAAATCGGGCTTCAGTGGCATCTACAATTCAAAACCGCGGTAATGTTCATCAACAACGTACATACCATGATATTTCGCTCAAGAAGTCGCAGCGTCAAGGTTAATCCAACAAACCATCACTATTACGAAATTGGGTTAAAGAAAGATACAGATGAACGTTTCCATGGTTACCTGCGAGATCTTGTTGTTGCTAGAAGATGGCTCGGTGTCAATGAAAGATTGAAATTTTTATGTGAGTAAATACACAGTTTATTTGCGTGTCTCACCACCCAGCTCGTCAATCTTTCTTTGTCCAAATTCTTTGTTTGGGCATAAATTAAAAGACAGAGGAAAAGTTTTATCGTGAAGAAATTTCTTAATGTATCACGTTTCGCTTGGTTATTTTCCCACTAATTTATCATTAAAAAATTTCGATTTTCGATTTTGTTTACTTTAATCTCTAAACATTTCATTTCACCTTAGGAATAATTTGATGGTAACTAGTAAGTTTCTTTTGTTAAAAAAAATTAAATGAAATGCTTTAATCATTAAGCAAGTGCTTTAATCATAAGTCTCAGGGGATCATTTTTCAAAAATATTCATGTCCCATGTATTGAAAAGAAAAAGATCTTTTCTTGTACTCTTCTGTAAAAGTTGTAATAAAATATGCACTTGAAGTTAACAGTATTAGCAATATAATATTTCAGCACTGGCCCACTTTGCGGAGACAACTTTGCATGATAAAACTACTGCTTAATCCATAATCCAGTCGTAAAAATTATACGAGAGTATGGATTATCGCCGTTTGTTTCAGGAGTCATCAATGTACAATCAGTTACTCAAAACACAGGTAACGGACGGAAACAATTGCAGAGAGCCAACTTTGATATTGTCGAGTTCCCTAGGCCAATGTCCAATTCCTTCTTTAGAAAATGATTTAAAGTTTTCTTAGCTACAATATTATAATAGCCTTGTTGCTCAAAAAACATTATGATAAAATATTTTAATCATCATTATTTTCTAAAGTTAGTACACAGAAGAGATCAAAAATTTGATGTTCAAAAAAATTGTAATTTGCTTTTGTTTCTGAAATTTCACTTCAGAATTTGCACTTAGCAAAAGAGTGGAATTATCATTTTCATCTTTTGAATAGTATAACTCATTTATTCTTCAGATCCTTCACTGCAATCCTGCAAAGTAAGGTCAACAAAAGAAGGCGAGTGTTGTGTTTTTCCATTCACATACAAGAACAGGACATATGACACGTGTGTTGAGGAAAACGACAATTTTTTGTGTATAACGACCTTAGGGACCTTGGCAAAGTGCGATAGTGAGTATTTTTAAACTGTGTTTCTAAAATAAGAAAAATTACGCAAAATAGAATAGGAACAAGGACAAATACGAAACTGATCATGACACGGCAATGAAGATAACAGTGATGATGATGATGATGATTATGATGATTATGATGACAATTACGATGACCATCACCGTCACGACAACGACGAAGATACGAGAACGGCAGTAATGATAGGAAGCTTAACCAACATCTGAACGTCCTTGTGAGTAAGTTGTATGGATAAAGAAGGTGTCAAAGAAATTCAATCAAACCCGAGACCTTCAGTTGGCAATCAAAGATCTTACCGTGCAACTAAATCACCACACCACATAACCAATTTATTATTAAGTGTCTGATTTTACCTCAATTGTAGAAAAAGATGAATGCGGTGCTTTAACGGAAAAGTGGTGTGGCTGGAAAAATATACACAACAACCTTGGACTTGCTTGGTCCAGAGTGGGGAAGAACACAAGAGACAAGTTTTATAACTCTATAATGAGCGCCGAAAATCGTTCTGAAACAGGTGAGATAGAAAACAGATTTTAAATTTTTGTCATGGCTGTCCTGTTAAGTGCTGTTTTAATCGCAATTATTTACATAAAATTTATTAGTAACAAAATTGTAGTTAATGTTTGATATTTTTGATTTATTTAAAGTTTCAGAACCAATATATGAATAAAGATTGGGCACTCCTGGTGAGACAAAAACATCCAATACGTTTTAATACAATTTGGTCAATACTATTACAGGAAAGGTTTAGTTTTATTTAAAGGTTCAGTTTTCTAAGATGATAAATGGCTGTCAATTACCAGTTAAACCGGCTTGGTGTGTATTCAATAAAGGTAATAGCGAGTACTCTGACATTGTTTGTTGTAATTAGATGTACTAATTAGTGCTCTTTATCTATAATGTGAAATCACATATTTTAATTTAATTAAAGATTTGCAATGAGATACCGTGATCCTTTGCATCTCTTTGATTTTTCCAGGGACGTAACCAGGGGAGAGTTTCTGGATGCCCAGGACT
>JANRMR010214360.1:0-10065 GCA_025434825.1 Bergia sp. 'catenularis'
TAGTAGTAGTAGTAGTAGTAGTAAGAGTAGTAGTAATATTATTATTGTTATTATTGTTGTTATTGTCATCATCATCGCATCAACATTTTTACTCTTATTACATTATGTTGTTGCTGCTACCTCAAGGATCTAAAGATCAAGGCTTTTGTAGTCACAAAGTTGACTGAGGCGATCACGTTTGTTGTTATTTATTAGTATATATTTATTTATTTAGTTAGTTAGTTAGTTAAGTAAGTTAATTAATTAGTTGGTTATTTAGTTAGTTAGTTGGTTAGTTTTGCTGGTTAGTTTTCCTTAGGGTAAAGTTTTCTGTTATCTTTTTGGTAAGGTTTTGTATCTCTTGCCAGCTTATTTTTACATTTTAAAAAAATCAAATAAAGTTATTATCATGTAAAACTGAAAGCGATCCTCTGCGATTGATTTTGTTCAAATTAGTTATTCTATTACTGGAGGCTTTACGGGAATATGTGCCAGAATGTAATGATATATAAAGTACGAAGTGTAATACTGAAAGTATTTTCAGCTTCATGCAGCATGCAGAACTATAACAAACGCTAAGAGGGGAATTATTTTTTAAGAAACCGCTCAATTTAGCAACGCAAGTATTTCTAAGTTTGTACTGAGGACTTGGAAAATGTTGTGCGTTGTTTTTCAATGAAACAGACACAAACGGAAAAGATTGACAATACAGGAATTCGAGAAATGAAAACACTGCTTTTTATCACGATATCTGTGATATACTTTCTGCATCTTTTCAAGTATGTGCTCGATTTAGAAAAGGATTTGTTGATGATAGGACTTCCGCAAATGAACAGATATACTTGCACTGATCTATGAGTGCACCGCGCGCTTTTTTATATATAAGAAAACTTTTTAACAACTAGGAGGCTCAAATCACAACAGTGAGGCTAGGAATGATAGAGTGAATCTGTATGTTTTCAAATGAAGTATTGACTAAACAAGTGTTATAACAAAATCCTTTCCTCTCTGAGATGAAGTCAAAAGAGCAGCATAAACGATTACTGAAGTACTCAGCTAATATGGCTCGATATTTTTGCTATAATATAAATACTATAGCTTTTGAACATTTGGACCATTGTTTAATTGTTCTAAGAATACTACGCCTCAGCCAAAATATTTTGGACCACACCAGTTGTATAAAACTTTACGCTTGACGATCGCTTTAACGTTCGAATCCGTCAAACCTTGTAACTTGTAGCGTGGGGTACTAGCCGGGACTTCTAATGACGTAACGTTTGACGTTTAGAGGAAAAGCTTGTGGTTCCTTGGATGATCCCTGTCAGTGTTGTTCTTCTTTATTGTCACTCAAAGCTTGGTATAGCAAACATTTATAATGGCTGAATTTAGCTGGAGATACTTGCAACTAGCCTTTCATGAGCTAGGTCTGTTTATCAAAACTCAGTCAATTAGCATGATACAAGGTTCCTACGAGGAAGATGAAACATTTGTGCCCGCCAGTCCATAGGGCTGTCCCTTAAATTGGCAGTGTGAATATCTGAAAATCAATTCAAAGAGATCTGGGTTTCTTGCTCATCGAAAGTATGCGGATTTTTTGAACAAGTAAACAAAACACGTAAATCCAAAGATAACTTAAACGTTACACAACAATTTGGAGTGATGATGGACAGCTTGCAAAATGTCTGTTAGTGACACTAGACACGCTTTTAATTTAAGTAGCTAGCAAACCATTGTCGAACGAGTAGCGGGAACTAAATTCCCATCAATTCATGGTTTTTATAAAGAAAGCGCCCCTTGTCGTGTTTCAACATACGTTGAGATCTAATCAATTTTACAATCAAATTCAATTTAAAACAAAGAAACTATGCAAAATATTTTGCATTTTAAAGTTTACACTAACTGATATTCAATAAAAGATTTTGTGGAAAACACGAACCAAAAACACAGGCATGAAGACTTATGTTTCTGCTAGCCATAAGATCAATATGAAAAGAGAAGTTATACCTGTAATCTATATTTAATCTAAGGCACTAATTTTAGAGATGAAGAGGAAATTGCTAGGTTTACCACTGGGGAACTAAGACCTTAAGTACGTTTGACCAGAGTTTCGCAAAGATATTCGAAACAATAAGAGCTAAAAATCACGAATAACTGAACTCAAAATAGTTTTAAATAAAGGGAAGTTTTTAAAGTTTTAGAAAATCTCGATGGTTTTCAGAAGTTAAAATAATATTAATAATAATACGTTCCGTGCTCGCAGAAAGTCTGCCCACCTCGGCGTGTTTTGACAAGAACGTGCCGTAGATACCAAAAGTTCGTGTATCGCTTTCCTTTGTTGACAGGCTTAAAACCGCAGAACTATTTTTTAGAGTGATAAATGATGCACTTTATTTACATGCCAAGTGACATAGTTTTAAGAGCGGAGGATTCTTTTTTGGTGGTGCTACCACCTTCACAACCGTACCCCACTCGCCTTCTTCGTGGCTCCAAACGGTCCAAGCAGTTCGGCAATTAATCAAATCCCGCTTTTATCTTCTTGACTTGCTTGATGTTTCGCTATTCTAATTCGCCTTGTGTTTTCTTTTGAATGTTTGCTTTCAAAGCTAAAGGGAAAACTAAAACAACACTTGAGTGAATGGACTTCCGGTCGCTTGTTCAGCATATCACTCCGTATGGTTATTGTGGACACGGTTGGGCGAGTAGAGTCCAATGCTTGTCATTTGTCTTCCGTCTTCGCTCTTCAGAATATAAGTTGTGACGCTTGCATACAATTAATTGCCAAAAAGTCGGGAGAACCGTACAAATGGGCGGACACAAACCGCGCATTAGTCGAAAACACTGTTTAGGAATGAATATTGTTGTAGGATAGGGGGTCGGTGAGAAATTTGAAATGAAAGAAAGTTTGTAAATAATGGTTTTGTATGCAGGGAAATAGCTCTTCACAGCCACATAAAAGACGTGAAAAGAATCCACTGAAAATTTGCTGCGAATCAAACACAGGTGAAAATCAACTGAAAAGATGTTGGGTTTTATCACCACAAAAGTACCTTTATCTTGTAGCATTAGTGTGTCCCTGTTTGCGTGTGTGTTTTATTCACAAAGCCGCGTTTGCCATTGTGCAATTCTCGCAAACTGCCGGAAAAGAGGACGAGCTTATGAATATTTCAAGTTTAGTAATTAGAGTTAATAAGTCGGCTTACCCGGCTTCGTAAACAAAGATAATGTAATCTTTATCGGTGGCTTTTTTGTGACGGAAATGCAGACAGGTATGTCGTTTCCAGTGACGAATAGCCTTTCGAATTTCTTTCCTTGTCTTGTGATCTGGTGGCAAAAGAGAGTGTGTATGTTAGTCAGGGCACTCGATTACAACAAGTAGTTTATATCGTAATTAAATTAAAATTGACGGCCAATGGGCCCATTGTTTAACTAATGAAGACAGCACCAACAAACAACGAGCGATGACTCCGCCCTTCGAACTCAACTCGCTTACTACTAAACAGAGAGCGAGAAAACTTCGTGTGCGTATGTGCATGTGTCTGCGCGTGTTTGGCTGCAAATGGCGCCCGATGCACCGTTATAGATAGCACCGCTTTTGCATAATTTTTTGGCCAAAAAAGCACACAAATAACAAAACACATGACGACAATCCGTCTAACACTAGAAACTTCTTTGTCCCTAGATTACTACGTAAGATTAATTACCCAACTGCAAAACTTTCATATACAAATAATTAGGAAATTATGTAGGCCAATCAAGCGCGAATAGGATAGCAAGTTTTCATATTACAAATTCTCTGCCTTGCCTTAATTCTGACCCCATGCCTCCTTGGATGGATCACAGGATGTGTTGAAAGCGAGTTCAAAAGCGCTAATTAGCCCCAAAGTGTCAGCAGTCTCGGAAACCTCAACAGACAGGTCACCGAATGTCTTGTTAAACTCCTGTACACAAACTCAGTGTGGATCGTTCAAATGCAGTCACTTCGGTCGTAGATTACAATGTTGTGGGTCGGATAACTTTGATCTTCTGCGCAGTTCGCTAAAACTTTATTTGGAATGGATTAAAAACGTCTTTGGATCGGTTGAACATAAAATCCTAATAAAATCACTGAATGAACTGAATTTGGCTTTAGCAAAAATACAGTTTCTCTGGTTGTTTCAGAGTTAAGTCATCACTCTCCGAGCCAGAACTAGATGGAGAAATGTTTCTGTGTGCAAGTGAGAGAGAAAGGCTTAGCCGCGTGTCGGCGAAGCGTTTTGCAAATTTGATGCTTCCAAATCCAAGTCTATACTTCCTCGGAGTCAAATCGCATTAAAGCACCATATTAATAAAATAATATCAATATATTTTGACCCCAAAGAAAGCAATACGAGAAACTTACCTAAGTTTTTGCTGATCACGTACGGAATAACACCATTCGGCCATCTTGCATCTTTCAGCCTTTTAACAGCTCGTCTTCTCCTCACTCGACCTCCATCCCCTCCTCCCCGCATGAACGCTCGAGTGTTCGGATCCAGCACGATATCGCCTTGGAAAAACGGGTTTCCGTCGTAGGACCTCAAACCTGGTAATATTCCATTCGATATATAGTTAGAAATCGAGAAAATGTGAACATTCAAGGGCAGCAGCTGTGTCTATAAACACAGAATATAGCGACAGCAGCAGTAAAATTGCAAAAGCTGACAGCTAAGCTGCAATGGAAAGCAGTGTTAGCAGCACATCAGAAATGGTAGAGCTAAAGGAATAGAATAGAGTGTGGTTAACAGTTAACAAAGCAAGGAACATTAAAATAGTATTTATAGAAAATTCCACACCTTGAATTAGCAACACACCTTGGTTCACCTCCCACGGCTCCTTCAGATGTGTTACTTCTCTACTAAAATCTTCATTCGTGGAGTTAGTCGAGTTTGGTTGCGGAGAGGGCGCTAGGACAGTATGTGATAGCGTAAGCTTGCTTCTCTTCTTGGTATCCTTTCCTTGATCGTGAAGTAAGACAGGCACCGCGGACAGATACGAAACGAGTACCAAAGCAAGTAGAATTGCAACCTTGTGAATCGACATGTCTTTCTTGTGGTAATTTAGCATATCACATCAATGTCTTCTGCGATTTTGCATCCTCTTCGTATTCACAGTTTTTAACAAGTGTGCGATCCTGGTCGGGTGACGTGCTTATTTAAACAGTCCCTCGTAAGTATGAACGAGGTGGGCGGGTTGGTTGGAGTTAAATAGATTTAACACCATGTCAGTCATCGGGGGGTGACTCACAAACACATCTGACAGTCAATCACACTTGAAAACACAACACGGTTGTACCTGCAGTAAATGAGCTACAATTACTTCGCCCCTAATTGGATCAAACGTACACAACAAAAAGCCCTAATGTAGTGTTTTCGAGTCTTTCCCACAAACCCGTTAATCAATATTAAGTTTTGTAATTTTCTCAGCACACGAGGCAGCGGTCCTAGCTAATTTCCTTCTGGGATTATGCGAAGCCGATAAGAAGGTTCAGTGCCAAGCGTTAGTGAGCTAATGAGGGCTGCGGGGAGCCTATTTGGCCTTTCTTTCTGCTTCTAATCTGCTCACGGCAGGAGCTTCAACTCTGCGTGTGAGAGCCTACCCGAGAACGCAATCTGAAAGATACATAGTGCAATTAAGGAACTGATTTTGTAACCCGTATTCCGTTTTAACCGGATGGAGTAAAAGCCGTTCGTTTGTGGTTTATCTGGGATTTGTCAAAAGCACGTGTTGAAATGTCTCCGCAGGAACTGACAGTGCTCTTGAGCTTTCCCTCCTACAACTTACAGAGCAATTAGCAAAGTGTGAAAACGGGAAAAGTAGCAGTGCGACACAATAGAAGCAATTTTAAAATGACCTGGCTGTTTATACTTAAAGTTGACAGTGTTCCCGTTGAGAGACACGCAATCATTGCAGTTTATCAGTTATTGAGCGAATCAGCGCCTTGTGATCGAGGGATTTGATACGGAACAAACTCGACGCTCCTCAATTTCGCGATAACTGTCGGGACATCTTTCAAGAGCTGCGAACATGAAAAAGTAGTTTCAAGATGACAAGATTTCTCCCACGTCCTCACAGCGGAATTGGGAACGATTTTGAATACTTGAATATTTTAACGAGCATGGAGCGCGGGGCGTTACTTTCAGATAACGTGCTGATAGGTTCCCGAATACGCCATGCGTACATATCATGCGTAGAGTGCGAGCACACGTGCGGGTTATTATATGTTGTTGACAACGCGCACGAGTCAGTGTCGGATTTTGTTTCTCAACCCATTTGCGTGTGTGTGAAGCGAATTATGAGGGCCTCTCCCGCGGTCGCTTTTCTATCTTTCAAGCACACTGCTGTTTGAGTAGCCTGGGAAAAGATGATTGAATAAATTTCTGTCACGTAAGTCTGATATCTGAAATTTTCCCATAGAAACAGTTTCCCTGCTTTTCCGTTTCCGCCGTAGAACAATGTCAAATAAACATGCGACACTTGCGGATCAGAAAGTGTAAAACTGCAAGCATTTCCCCTGCAGAATTGGCCACAACATTTTCAGAGATTGTTTAGTCAGGTTTTAACAGGTAAACTGAGAGGTTTCCCGGTGTATTTTTCAGTCCCGAAATTGAATAAGAGGAACGAATGATGCTAAAAAGGTATCAACACACTAACAAGCAGAATACTAATAAACGACATTCAAAGTTAGTTTCTTTCTTGCCTAAGTACTGCGTTTGCCTGTTTATCACCGTCTTCTGAACTGAATAAAGTATTCCAGCTTTTCCGAGCAGTTGTGAACTTTCTCGTTTCTGCTATCAGTTTAAGATCTTTTTTATTTTCTAATTTCTTGAATACAGCTATTTTGCAGATTGCTACTGTTTTCGTAATAAACTTGTATCAGTGGGTCAGCTGCGGAAAAACTCGAGTAAATATTGTTTCATATGGAACCGACAGAACATTCTTGTGTTACTTTCTCTGAGTGAAATGATAAGAACAAAAACTGAGCAAATATTAGCCACCAAGGTGTCGGTTTTAGTGTTTTTGCTGGTGTTTGTGGGTTTACGTTCTTTTGACCGAAACTAAAGAAACAGTCTCCATTGTGCGGACTTCAGAAATACGTGATCGGTTTTCATGTAAATACGAGAATGGTAAACAACATTATTTGAAACCAAACTATATTTTCGCATACAAAATATGGCGAGTGGTTGTAATCCAACCAACACATATTTCATTTCGTGTTATGGGTAAAAATAATGACAAACGCGAATTTTATTTCTAACTCCAAAAATGAATTATTTCATAGCATTGTTTTTATACATTACATGAGAAAAACATTTGATATGGTAAATAAAATCTACTGATTGCAATCATAACAAAATGAAGACTTCTTGGACAGAATCTTGCTTCAAAACACTCGTGAACTTTGTTCGTACCGCTATTGTTTGCCTTTAGAATTTTCTTGCTTGTCATACAGACAATTTTATGAATCTAATTCACAAATGCGTATTTCAATTAATCCTTAAGACCGTTTTGTCATATATATTAAGATACTTTGGTCTTAAATGAAGACTTTGAATTACCAGGTCCACCACCACGTAGTTGTTATACTTAACTAAGTTAAATAGATTTATAAAAGAAAATTTTCATTTATATATGATGTTTTCTTCTGTAGCTTCAGCAAATAAAGATCCCTGTGTGCGGTTGCTGATTTGAACCGATCAAATATTTTGATTCGAATATGAAAAAGAAAACGAAAAGTTATATGCTATGGTTGAGCAAAGTTTAGCCCGACGTATATAGATAAGGACCACAGTTATTCTTGTACGGAAGATGCACAACTTAATTGAAAATGTTTATTACATAAAGCTTAACTTGACCGATATTTACTGCGGAATTGCATGACAAATTATTTCATCTATACACCTAGAATCACATAAAATCATTTAATTGCAACAAAAAAACGGAGAAAATTAGAAAGTACCGAGTATCTTGAGAAGTAAGACATTCTGGCTTTGCAGGGAAGCTAAAAAACTGTTAGATAAATAAAAATGTTTAAGGCAAATCTTAACTGAACTACAATTAGAGAGAAAGCAAAATATTTACTAGTTTTAGTTTCTGTGCGATTAAAAATGTAAAATTATGAATAAACCCGGCTTAGTGTTATTGGAAACAAAAGGTGAAAATCGTGTAATTTATCTCTGTCAAGGACTCTTGCTAGCAAAAAGTAGCCCCATTCGAATATCAATAAGATATTAACAGGAAAAGGACTTTATGGCCTCTCAGTGAGCCTGTTAATGCCCAAATGCCCTCGATGTTCGAAACCTGTTGCGATAAACGGATTCCACATTGAATCACTACAGCATAAACATGTCAAAAACATTTAGCAAAGATTAAACCTGATTCAGTGATTGTTAAAAACAGAGTACGTATGCAAATTGATGAACATAGCACATTCCACGTTATCTGATCTGTATATTTTTTCAATAACGCAGCCGAGTTTGAAAATATTTAAATTATGCACCAGCAAGAAGCACCTTCAAAGTTTGATATCTGGCCTAGCTTTTCAGGCAAAATTGAAAGACTCGGTGTGAAGCTCACTGCGCCAAAAAGGAGGCATTCCCTCACCAAGACAAAAGCACCCGTCTTCAAAGCACTGGCGAGTGTTCCATTTTCTCGCACGTTTCCTTTGCCATGTTAGTTTCACTGTCTTTGTGTGTCTCTCTTAGGTATTTTGCTTTCTTCACTTACCCTTGCAACTTACTTTCTTCTCAACTTAGAGAAAGTTTTACTCATTTCCCTCAAAAGGATAACCACATTAAATAATTTGACCCACACTTCCAATTGAAATTCTTACGATGTTATTTTTCAGAACTCTGTATGTACTTGGAAATGTATGATTATACTACGTTTTAAAAGGTTAAAAACGCTCTTAGAGGTTGGGATAAAACTGGTGCTGGCGGCCAATTGTCCGCTTGATTATGATATCAGATGAAGCGTTTGATTTTGCCTGGCTGGAGGCCAGCGGCTACACGCAGTACAATGAGTTCAACGAGCTGATTGAATGTGAGAAGTTGTTGTGTTCATTAGACTTGTGAGTCAATGAGTCGTGTGTTAAATTCTTTTTTATTGTGTGATTTAGACATACGACTAGTGTTATACAAAATACATTTATGGGACAACTGATATTTAAAATACATAACTGAACAGTACCCAATTTCTAGCCCTAACGAGTCCTAAATAATCCCAAACCCAAACTTAACCCTAAACTTAATCAGGCCGAACCCTAACCCTAACCCTAACCCTAACCATTAACCACATATAACCATTTTTCATCGACTCATAACTCTTAAAACAATTGTCACCTGAATGTGACTGGCTTCTCTGAGATCTTTTTTCACTTTGTATGTCGTTCAATAACTTGACGTTTACAGCCCTTTTTAAAAGAGCAAATTAATGATGGTAAGGAGCGAGATTTGGGGGAGTGAAATTAGCGATGTTCAGTTTTAAACACAGAAATTCAAAGAGAGACTGTATGATGAACTCCGTCTGGAACTTTCACCTCCAAGTCATCTCTGCATTACTGTAACCTTCGTTGATGTCACAAAGTCGCCAATTTCACAGATTTTAAATAAACCCCCCAAGTTTTTCCACTTACCAGCTTACCAACTTCAACTTACTCACTTGCCATTTCTGGCATTTAAAAAATGGCGATCTTCACATACAAAACTTGACAAAGGTCAATCGAAAAGACTGTAATGTCCGTTAAGGGGACTAAAAACATTGCGTTATCACTCTGTGATACCGGCCGTTAATACTCTTTTAAAAAAAGTCAATGATACTATATTTAGATGTCATATAGCTTCACAAGTAGTTCAAACTCTGTTAGTCTGCATAAAGTAGTTTACTATGCGCAGAAATGGAAGGTTCAAAATTGCAATTGCAACAGATTGAGTTTCGATATATAACTGGAAAATAATGAAAGCAAAATATGTGAAGTTTATGCTACGGGCGAAATATAGAAGGTGTTCATGTTATGCGAAGAATGTACTTCCGCTGCACGGGCGAAATATAGAAGGTGTTCATGTTATGCGA
>JANRMR010214693.1:0-17981 GCA_025434825.1 Bergia sp. 'catenularis'
TAGTAGTAGTAGTAGTAGTAGTAGTAGTAGTAGTAGTAGTAGTAGTAGTAGTAGTAGTAATAGTGGTAGTAGTAGTAGTTGTAGTAGTTTATTTAAATAATTAATACTTATATAATTAATCCTGTGGGTGTGTGTAACTACAGTGCAAAGGGCTGTATTATGGGAGGGGCCGAGGAGGCTACAGCCCACCCCTAAATCCGCCCCACATTTTATAAGACGGACACTGAAAAACACTTCTGTTGGAGCACAAAGTCTTTTTCCCGATCCCCTTTTTCCATAATATATATTTTGTTGGCGCCATCATTTTCCACGTTTCTTGGATCCGTCCCTGTACGCACATCGTGACAAGTAAATTCTTACAAGGTCTCAACATGAAATGCTCTTTCGAAAATTACATTTTTTTTTATTTAAAGACGACTAGCGAAACAACCTGAGTCACTCTGAGAGTAATGGCGGAACGTTTCTTTTAAGTTTTACGAAGACAAGAAATCGATTCTTTAATTTAATTCATTTTAATTTAATTTGATTTAATTTAATTTAATTTATTTAAAAAACAACAACTAAGTCTAAAGGCCCGGAGACAATATTGCGCGCGATCGCTAAATTGCGTCGTGTGTCCACCATTGAAACCTGGGGGAGGGGGGGGGGTACACCCTCGCACGAACTAAATAGGTGTGTGCAACTCCAAAGGGTGGAGTTTTTGAGCCGTTTTGGTCTGAAATCGGGTATCGTTTTTGCAAATGTGGAAAATTGGCGTTTGAAAGACATTTTGCGCCCCTGAAAACAGGCATCAATTTTATCGTCAGGTTTAAAATTGGGTTGAGAAAATCGCATAATTTGGTCTGAAAACGGCCGCGAATCAGGGGTTTTACGAAGCGAGCCGCATATCCCCCCTCCCCCCCCCTCCCACACACACACACACCCCACCACCACCACCAAAATAATTGGGATATATGTGTATATATCCTGGAAGGCTGTCTTTTTTCTGATTGCGGAGTGGAAGTGAGACCTGCTTGCTCTCTAGTCGCAAGAACGAAGATGAAGTTATCTCCAAGGATGAACTTTTGTATTCGAAAACGTTATATAACTATGAAAAACTTTTTACCATTGTTTTAAAACATTTTATCCCGACTATTTGACAGAAGATTTAAAAGACCTGTAATATCATTAGTCACAGCACTCAGTTGTGTCTGCAGGTATATTAAAGTTTTATTTTCTGACTGACTTTCAAAGAAATCTGTTTATGATTTCACTCGATAATCTATTTGAAGTGTCTTCAATTCCAGCACACAACCCAAAAGATTGTTTGTGAGGGAAATGCCCTGTGTGCTGGTATCGCATTCATTTTCAAAAGAATTTATGGTAATTCTTAGCTACATTATTTGAGTTTGTGATAAAAGCTAGTTTAGATACAATCGCTGTGAATACTTGGTTTCCTGTGTGCAGGTATTAAACACATTCATTTTCAAAGAAATAGTTTATGAGAACACTGATAAGGCTATATTTTTGATCCATGGTACTTGAAGCCAGGTTTCCGTACAATCGCTGTTATTGCAAGGACAGCTCGTAACGCTGAATGTTCACTGATCGGTGTGGGGAAAGCGGGATTAACATTTAAAACCTTCGACGGCTGCTGTCTGACTCCCTACGCGAGCGTTTACAATCGGCCCAGGATCGCTGAAATAGAAATCGGTGATCGTGATTGCTGATGATCGGCATTCATTGATCGCCGACTGTCGTTTCCATATATTCGCTTGGACCTGCGCTGAGTGCTTCTTTTAGCTGTCGAAAATACTATACTAATAGTCAAAAAACGTTTTGTTCAACTATGAAGACCTGCGCATGCGCAGGTTTCAAACTGAACGGCTGTGATATCGAAAGTTGCCAAGAGCCACCTAACAAATATTCGAAAACATATTGAGTCAGACTTTAAACTATAGACGTCAAAGGAAATGAGAGCACGACAAAATCAAAGACAAAACAACACCAGAACTCATATTATCGATAATGGCGTCAGTCTGCGGGTATTCCTTTCAAAATGTGTTTATCATGTAAACTCATAACGGTGTTTATGCAGCTGTACGGGTATATAGGCGACATTTTAAAATTGATATGTTACACCAAAGACAAAGTATTAAAATATTTTCAACATTCAACTGGTAAAACCATTAGTGGAGTAGTGTTTTCAAAAAACAATTTTTAGAGGCTTCATTGTCAAAGTCCTATCATTTGTCTAAAACCATAACTTATCGAAACAATTCCAGTTTCAAACCACTCATAAGCGTAACCTCATGTATGCTCTCATAAATTGTCGCCATTTCATTTGTTACAGTAAAACTTGCCTTATGTCAATTTAAGACCTGTCATTGGTCTGTTTTCTCTCGCTCAAACTTGAAGCTTATATATATATTTTATCATTCAAAACCGAAAATTTGAAGAATTCTGATTTGATTTCTATAAAGTGCGCGTCTTTGAGGAGGTGGGGCAGGACTCCGCACAACCCCTCCCCCCTCCCCCAACACACACACGAGAATCTAAATATTTTGTCGCCAAATATCGGCCAAACTAACGAGACAAACGTATCACGGAAGGTATTGTCTGCTTCAGAGTATTCTGTTAAGCTCATTCGTGCTCAAAAAACTTACGTGTACCGAGACACATAAACTATCAATATTCGACGCAAATATAAGATGGCGGTAGAGGTTGGTTTATGATCACGCAACAAAAAACATCGGGTCCTTTTCGAGGTCCAAAGTTTTTGCTTTCGTCCCTTGAGAAAAGAGCCTCTAATCCCTTCCAGTTAAAGATTTCATGCTATACTTTGCGGTAACTGAGTTCTTTGTAAGAATACAACAGGAACAGTTAACACAGTATCTTGACCAGTCGACTCGACGTTAATGCAAAAAAATGAGTCATCAGTGGCTACCCAATTTTAGCCGGCCTTGAAAACTTTTTCACCATCCTGAACGGCATTTAATCCTATCGCTGATATTTATTGTTGTAACTATGGATCACTTTTCCGTCACCGCCTCAGTACTTTAGTCAAATGGTAGTGTTGATCACTGAGTAAACAAAATGTTTTTAAGATACACTCGACAAAGAATTACGAAGCTAACTGATGATGAATTCCTGCTGCAGTCCCCACAAGATAGTTTAATAAGCAAGAGCTGCAGGTTGCAAGTGATTTTAGAAAACAAAAGCTGCAATTTTTTACGTGGTGTTTCTCCCTCCAGCTTTGTTGATTTCCCATTGTTCTGCTGCCAAAATCTAGAGCTATTTCAATAACACTGATTTTTCAATAACGACGGAATAGTCATTTGCTTGCGATCGAATAAAAACACCACCAGCCCTGGTATGACAGTATTACAATAGATCTGGTGGCATAATAGTGAAAACAGACGCCATTGCTTGGCTACAATGCAACATAAATATAATGTACAAACTGTTTTGTTTTAAAGGCTTTGTTGTGGTATATATCGGAAACATTCGAGCTGTCGTCTACTAGTTTAGAATGCTTCGCTCTTGAAAATCTGCTGATTGTTGTGAGCAATGTTGTATATGTTTCCGACCAAAACCAAAACTACTAGTGTAGGAGAATCTTGGGCTCGCACACGCCGTTTTTTCTTTATAAGAAAAAAATTACAAGAACACCTAGACTCAGACAGTTTCCCCAAATTGTAAGAGCAAGTAGAGCAAAGTTAAGAACACGGAGATCGTGTGCCAAAATTACCTGGTTCTTACCAAAAAATAATGGAATTAAAAGCGGTTTGTTTTGTAGTTATCGCATTGAGCTTTTGTATTGAAATGTCTCTAGAAATTACGAAATTTCACTTCCTTTTTTCTTCAATCTTTGTGGCGGTACCTGATGGACAAACACCCATTAACAACTGTACGCTAATAACTCAAAATGGGCCAAAATGTTATTGTTCAAAATCGTTAACTAAAATTTCACAATTTTATTTTCAAACGCGAAAACGTTAAGAAACGATTTCAGCACGATGTTCGAAAAGTTGTATGGACTTTAAGAACAACAATTCGAATCTTTTTCAAGAGTATGCAATAAATGGTTATAAGCTGATACTGTCACAAGGATCCAGCTGCTCTAGAACTAGCAGTAGCCAATACTTCTCTTTTCTGTGTAACATTTTAATTGGACTAAATTTTGACTGAAAGAAACCCGCCGTCTGACAGTTTGTGATTTGTTGTAAAATTGTGAGTCGAAATACAGGTTCAAGTTAATAAAACGATATTTTCTCTCCATTTCCTCTCACGTTATCGTTCTATTAATAAAGGTATTCTATGCCTCAAATATGACACTCTTCCTTTTCATTTTTGAAAAATCGGAACCCTTGACAACAACGGTTTGTTGAACTTGCGCAACGCTGAAGGCGTTTTCACTTTTCACTAATCACACGTTATCGCAGTGGGGTATTTCAGTAATTAATTAAATATTACTGACTGACGTTTTGTTCTTTTTTTGCCTCATTGTTTTAGTGTCGTAGTTTCGAGTCGTGGCGTGCACGGAACTTTGATTGGTTCACACAACTAGTTCAGCGTCTTTGTCAAAAAATTGAAATTTAATGTAAGCTCGCTTTGGATTTCGGCCAAGCCGAGTAAAGGGCAAGTTGAGGCTTCAATGATTTTTTTTTTTGGAAGCAAAGAAAAATATTTTGATGTTTCAGAAAACAATCTCACTGCAGTCTGAAAAACCAATTTCACAGTGAATGGTCTTATAACTGTGGGGTAGGAATACTTTTCAATAGACCGACTAGCGTTTCGACTTTGCCTTCGCACAAATTCGAAACGAACAAAATTTTTCGCAAGTTAAAAATTAGGACGAACCTTTGGAAGCGGGTTTGGATTAACTTTGGAAAAATGCGTTAACACAAGAAAAAATAAAACTCTGAGCTTGAATTCAACGGTTTAGTTTCTTCCAATATTTAGTAACGAGAATAGTTAAATGTTGAGCGCATCTTGCCTCGGGGCAAATATCGGGTAAATACAGCCGGAAAAGTCCGCGTTATTTCAATGCTCTCTATTTGGTCAGCTTGTAAATTCGTCTTTTTACATTTTAATAGTACAATGTTGAACTTTTCATACTTGTTACAACCCCATTGCACAATTTCGCAGGAAAAGTGGGAGTGGTTTTTTTTCAGCTGAAATTTCTCAAATCAAATTTATTTTAAATTCAACCTTTTAGTGTTGGTATTTACTGTGACTGCACTGAATATGATACCAGCAGCTGTTCATTTTATGACGGTAGCGATACAATGCAATATCTAATATTATCTAACAGCGCAACTCGTCCGTAGAGTACAGCTGTGGGTGTATTGTTGACCCGAGAGCATCACTCCGGTGTATGGCGTCTTAATGTAACGCTAGCACTCTTTTTATTTGTTGTTCATTTGACAGCGCTTTTTAATCCCAGTTTTGGAGTATTCACATTTTAAAGCCGCTCAAACTTGCCGGTGTCCTGAAATGGGAAACCGTGAACTAAACTGAAAAATATGTAACTTAGGCTTGCACAACTGTGTTATTTGTACCAGTAAATATGTATCTCTTTATTGCAAAACAGTGTGACTATAACGCAATTTTTGTTTATCTAGTTAAATTCCCATTATGACCCATTCTGTGAAAGTTAAATTTCTCAATCACTGTTTCATTTACGTGATATGATTGCATTAAACAGTCGGTTCGCGTGTTTGGTTTAAAGTACTCGTTTTCGAAGCGCTTATTTTGGAATTCAGGTCTTTAAAACCCAAAATGTCATGACGGCCAAAGGATTATATGGGCCCAACACTCGTTAACAATACATTCGTTAGAATAATCACAACTACCAAGGCGGACAGATGGCAGTGGACAGGTGGTCTATTCAATAAGCCACTGACCCTTTCACAACTCTGATCAACCGGCTTTGTTTGCAATGATAATTTTTATCACCGACCGGTCACAACGTGCATTTGAGTACGCCGTACCCATCAGCCCTTGCATGCTTGTCAAGAATCACAGCTGGCTTACAATTAATTTACTATTTTCATCAGTGTCTTAAAACAACGAACACTCAAAGTTATGAATATTGATGTAAGTTCTTTAAAATTATTTTGTCAATTTTCACAACTTGTAGCAACTTGTTGCAAAGCTTACTTTCCCGTCAATTTAACTGACTACGCTGGATGTTGACTTTCACTTCCGTTTGCGGACCATGCGGATTCGGCGTTGAAGAGGGAAATTGAAGCAAAATCTAATTTAATTCCTCTGCTGTCATTCATGCATGTCGCGTAGGTGGGGACTGGGTATTGTTCTAAGCGTATGAATGGGATTTCAATCGATGAGAGTGTCGCCGCATCGCACTCTTACTCAGGCCTTGAAAGTGTTCACTTCACATTAACCGCTCCGCTTGTAAGCAACTGGCCAACGGAGTGACAAATATAGCATTGCTCCCTCGGCTGGAGTCACTTTGACAGAGGTGTGGGCAGTTAAAGATTATTTTATTGATTGTTTACACCAGTCGTTTTATCTAGCCAAGGCGAGTTTTGTTTTTACAACTCTATGAATGCCTGTAGTGAAAACGTTCTGGTCCTCTTCTGTTTTTTAGGATGACCCCGGAGACAACTATGTTGGACACTCTAAGTTCGGATTTTGACACATTTCAGCCGTCACTTTTCAAAAGCTTTTCCGATGAATGTTCGAGCGACGAGGAAATGTGCAAGAACCCCGAAGACCAGATATGGAGAAGGTTTTCTCTGCCTCCGACGCCTCCTATAACGCCGGCTTCGTCTCCTCTTTCTTCACCTGTTACCGATTTCGCTGACAGAGCTCAACCGTTCTGTGCTCAAGGATTGGACGATGAACTTGTCTTCTGTGAAGAGACCTCTATATACTCGCAGGAGGACGAACTCAAAGACATTCTTATAAAGGACTGCATGTGGAATGGGATCGCTTATGAGAAGGACACTTCAGACAGACAACGTGTGCCAAGTCAACTGGACAGAGTGCGTCTTCTATGTCAAACACCTCCACTGAGTGACTTTAACTCGCGGATTTTAAGTGTGGATCCGTCAGAAATCTTCCCGTTTCCCCTAAATGGCGACCCAGAGGACCAGGAAAATTCGCCACCAGGAATTGAACACTCAGACTCCGGTAAGAAACGTTTTTGAACCGTTTAAATTTAAATAAATAGCATTAGTATTAATGTGTAGTTCGTTCATGAGCTGTGATCGATCACGTAGTTCCGTAGTTTTTGATTGATTGCGCTTAATACTTTTTAACAGTAGCAAATGCAGTTACAACAAGTTATGTCTTCAATTAGGGAACACGTGTCTTAACGTTAACTTTTACGCGTTTGCAGAAGAGGAAGTCGAGGTTGACGTTGTTACTATAGAGAAAGCAATCAAGCGAGAACCACAGGTCGAAACGACCAATGAATCGGATGAAAAACTACCACCCACCGCTGAACGAGACGATGTCCCGATCGCTTCGCCTGATGTCTCAGGTGCTGAAGAAGCTGACGACGAAAAAACTGCCTTAACTGGTAAAATACGAGTGAAAAAACGACGAAAATCGTACAGCCAAGAGTTGGGATTACATTTGCGACAGCGTAGTAAAGAGTCTAAAAATAGCAGCTCTTCCGGAGGCGAAAGTGATGAGTCAGAGAATGATTCTGAATTTACGAGGGCTACTCACAATGTCCTTGAAAGAAAGAGAAGGAACGATTTAAAGCTGAAGTTTCAGCGACTTAGAGACTCTGTTCCGGAGCTGAAGGACAATGAAAGAGCACCAAAAGTATCCATTCTTAGGAAATCGTGGGAGCATATCCTTCACGTAAAAGAACAGGAGAAAAAGTTAGTTGCAGAGCTGGAAAAACAAAAGAAACTTAATGGATTGTTGTTGAAACGACTGCTAGAGTTGAATCAAGTTGCTCATTGAGTCGTGTTTATCGATCAGTTAAAGGTTGTTAGCACGAACTGAGAAATTACAAAATAGACAGACTCCTTTATTACTAGTCTCATCGAGTCTTTGTACACAAGTTAGTGTAAGTACTGTATGAATTAAAATTTTTGCTGGCTCAATTTACAGCAACTCATAAAAAACGAATTAAGAAATAGAGATAGAATTGACATAGATATAGAGATGTATATAGAAATCACTCAAAATCTGCAAATAGTAGATGTATCATAACATATTTGAGCGTAGATCGCTTCTTATTAACACTGCTCTCGCGTAGTATTTGAATGAATGAATGGACGATTTCGCAACCACAGTTTTGAGGTTTGTTTCCAAATTCAACGCACACTTTGTAAAAAAATCACAAAGAAATGTACAAAATAAAAAATGAAATACATCCCGCTTAATAGTGACTTCACTTTATCACCAGCTCAGAGCTAAAACATGAAAGCTTTGGACACTCTTCGATTTCAAACAGTAAGCTTTTTTTCTTTGTTCCTTGGACAACTAAAACCGATCCATTCAAATCTGCCTTCGCCCGAATAAATGAAAGAAATTTGCATGTTTACACAAGAATAGACACAACAGCATAAATTAGCATTTCGTTAAGATGTGTTTGTTCGCTTTTGTAATAACTGACAAGTTTCACAGCAACTTCTTGCTTGCCATTCAAATACTAGGCTGTGTATTTATTGATGTTTGGTCCTTTGTCCCATGCGTTTACGAAAGGAAATAAGAAATTTAAAGCCATTTTCAGCGTTGTACGTTTTTGGCTCTGCTTCTTTACGATAAGGACAAAACGTCGACTTTTTGAAAAAGTCCTGCATTAATCACGCAAGTTAAAGGGCGCCCTGCTGTGAAATTGAAAGATTGCTCGACGGTCGCTAGAAAGTTGCTCTCATTATGAAATGTAAACTAATACATGTTTTACTTACACCATCAATTTGAAACTTATATCTTTTAATTTAATAATTTTGAATGGCTACAACATCAACTAAAGCTAATGAATGTTAAACAAAAAAGAGATAGAACTTGTTATTAAATGCGACCATTGAAATAAAAAATCTAGACAGACGCCATAGAAAGAAATTAGAATTTAACCTCAGTCATAAGCAAAAACTGAGCTTGTGTCAGATTTTATGGCTTGTTTAGACTTTCTGAAAACCTCTTTTATTAGCAGAATTGCATATAAAAGTGAATAAAGATTCAAGAGATTTAGAGTGGGACGAAAACATAGCTGAAAGTTGTTTGAAGAGATTTGAAAAAGTTAAAGAGACACCAAGCCAATTTTAAGTTCATAAAACAATTCGATCTCCGCTCTTGTTCGTACAATAAACAACATAACAATTTGAAGTTTGGCTGTATCAATATCCAGTATTCATTCATTTTCACTTTACTAAGTTAAATGATGGAGAGGTGTGAATAGCGCTGAATAATATCGTGTCATGGGACGGAGACGATAAAAAAAAATATTGCGGAATATTAGCACCTCGTTTGTTGCACACTCCTACACGCGCTGCAAACAAACCAAAGTTCCGGTCGCGCTTAGTATGTTTGCATATATTCACCAAGTAAAAGGTGGTTGCTGGATTGTTATGCAAATACTTAGCTGAAGGCCAGGTGTCGATTCTATAGAACTAAAATAACCCCATTGTTTCTTGCAGCTGTCGTCTCTACAACTGACTGACTGCTTGCTACGTAAATTAGCTTTGAGACTTGAACACATCGTTTGCGTCTCGTATTTGTCTTCTTGAAGGCTTAATGACTAGGTTCATTCCATTTCATAGTGTGGTTTTGAGTCAATCCAGAAAATGACTTAACCTAATCGAATTGTAATCTACGCGTTATTGTATTACGAGATTTTCATTCGGTTTAAGTGAAGTCTTAATGGTCGCCAAAGACATGACATATCTGCGGTTTAATTTTTTTTTTGCAGTCTGGACCTCGAAGGTGTTTCCAAATTTAACTGTATACATTTTTAATATATTTGAACTGGTCAAAATCCTGGCAGTTCAAACTGAAATTGTTTTAAGGCACTCTGTTGTTGTTGATACAAGTTTGTATCTGGAAAAGCCGTTTTATTAAGAACACTATAGAAAACACGGGAGGCCCAGCTCAGATTTGCTCTCAAACATCCGAATTCCTTTAGCTTGTTCGGGGCTCCAGCTGTTTGGAACTAACATTGATTGTAAATAAAATAGACCCCAGTTGATTATTTTTTGTGTTTAATTATGATCGGAAGCAAACACTGTTTATGAACTCGGTTGTTTGGATATTAGACGATCGCCTCATCTGCTGAAGTCGCACGATCAATGAATTTTAATTTCCGTTAAATCTAAAGAAACAAGATTTGCAAATTGTTCTTTCTTTTCTTTACTGCATTTTTGGATTTTTTTTTATAACTAATGGTAGCGTTAATAAAAACTATGCGAAAATAATTAAAAGCTACAAAATTAAGAAAAGGGATCATAAATATTGTAAATCTGTGAAAATTTCCTCCTCTAACAAGAATTGGCTTGGCGAAACTGGTATAGCTTTGAGCAGTTAAAGTCACGTCAGAAATTTTTGTAAACATTTCATTTTGCAATAATTATTTGCTGCAGGAACAGAAACAAAGCGAAAACTTAAACCGCAAGGCAGGTGGAGTTATAACTGAAACCGTTTTCCAGATCAATACCCATGTCAACTTGGGTTATGCAGAGACATTTGCTTTGTTCTTGTTTACCAAGCCGTGCAGAGAAATGGCTTCCCGTATCTACATTATAATGGTTTCCTTGATTGATGGCGTCCCGCACTGCGCGTGCCGGCAGTACGTCCAATCAAATTATGACAATAGAGGTTGAGAAATGAGTGAACTCTAAAAGCCCCACGGGAACTTTTAATGCACTTTATCTGCGTTCAACAAAACCTTGTATTTACGATTGTTTATGCCTATCGAGAAATCTTGCAAAAGCCACTGTTTAAACTTGCATTTTAATGATCGCTCATCAATCCCTAACGAGACAAAAGCGCAAGAAAATGAAGTGGACCTTTGCGTCTCTGCAAAGCCAGTTTCTGTTTGTTGTGCAAATCAGCAGCAGTATATCACACAATGATCTCTTGCGCGCTTTACTCTCACCTAACAAACGCCAGAAATAGGGAAAGAAAATTTCCTACCAACTCACAAACAGGCTAACCTCATTTTTACAATCGTGACTGGCGTTTTGGTCAGGATAGCTGTGTGTTTAACTTGAGATATTGGGCATTAAACTAATAAAACCCAGCACGTGCCATCACATCTTAGACTGCTAATTCCTCGATCATTAAGTAAGTAATTAGTTGGGCACGCGCCTAGATGTCATTGCCACACGAAGGCCACTTACGTTCAGGATATTGAACATGAAGACTTATCACCAGATATCCATCAAAAATCTAACCACTATGGAATGTGTCTAAAATGCTATCATTCCTGCGAAAAAAGTGAGCTACTCGAAATTTTATATAAAACAAACATGAGATAGGATCACGGACTTAGCTGTGTCGGTATGAAGTGCGCACTCAGAGACATATGAACGCAACGCTGAATAATTAACAACAAATAAAATCAGTAAAGGTGAAAAGAAACTATTTTGGTCATGAAAATAAGGTAAAAATTTGTTTCAATCGTATAGGCGTATATTTCATGTTCTATTTTCGTGTCAAAAAGCTTTTAGCGCTCCGAACTGAAAATGGGTGTGTCTGTGTATATTTTTGGAAGCAAATTGTTTTACTCCCGACTCATAATCCTATTCATATTCAAGCAATAAAGAGTGCTGTATGCATTGCTGTTAAAGACTCAGTCTACCTTGAACTTCACTGGTACGCATTCTGCAAAGTAATTGTACACTGACGAGCTCAGGTTAAAGAAATACCTTATCACTGCAGCTACAAATACATACAAGCATGCTTGCAACAAGTCCCATGTAAGTATTAGTAGTTTTAATTTGTTGCTTATTCAGAGACCCAAAATTTAAATTTATGAATGAGATGATCATTTGACGGACATGACGAAAGAGCACTTTCTAATTCATGCTAAACTTTTAAAAAACTTCTCAGAGTTAAAAAAACTGCGACTAATCGCGTAGTCCAGGTCAATTTTATACTTTTGCTTCAACATCAACTCTATTCGCATACAGCTACGACCGGGGCGATATTGTTCTGTAATGCACTGATATCCCGCCATAACTGACCGCAGACTGTTGCTGGGCTACCCGTGAGTACGGCAATGAATGTTAGTTGTCTTTGAATTAAGAGCTATTCTCTAAAACAAATCGTTAACACAGAAACATACAAAGTAAATCGATTAACAGCTGTTTGCAGGAGTTCATAGAAACCCGTTATTGCTTGTGTTGCATCGCAGGTCACAAAAAAATTCCTTCACATTTTGACCGCAAGTCATCAAATACGGCCAAAGTTCTTCCTAAAGGTTTCGTTTTTGTTTTCGCACTCAAATGCGCTGGAGCTGTTGCAAAAATATAGTTAATGAAAATCTTCTTACACCAACTTTTCAACTCATTTTTCAATAGTTTATTTCATAAAAAGACACAATAGAAAAAGCAGGTACAAATCTTTTAAACTGGTTTACTGTGCTTTATGAATATTCAAGTATCCGCGAATATGTTAAATTTTGCTTCAAGCAACCGTGACAAAAACATCAAACAACTTAAGTTTGCACCAAAACCAACATAGCGAAGGAAACTCATAATCATATATACTGACAGGCTGTGCCAAGTTACTTGCAAAAATTCAGCAAGGAATCACGGCGGCCCAATTGTCACGCGTAAATCTATTATTTGCAAAGGATATGCAAATTACGGTCTTTGTGTCAAAGCGAACCATTCACTCAGTATCTCATTCATTCATTCACTGAGCGCTTGCCGTACGGAGATACAACTATAGGTTGCGAAGCTAGTAAATCGTTTCACGGAGTGTACACACAGGACTTGTATCGGGTCGAACCGTCGTTTTACGTAGTTGGTAAGATTTTTCGACACTTCTCCCAACCGCACGGCCACAGCAGTGTAGTTTTTGATACACTTCAGCAGTTAAACGGTCTCAATTCAGCTGTCTGTAACCAACCAAGGAACTTGCGCTAAGCTGTGAATTGTGTCTTCTTCCGACAGATCTTGTTATAAGATGTTTTGCGAGGAAGGGATCCGAGAAATGACCCCGATGGAGATGCGGCATTCCGAAAATGTGATGGAGGGCATGACTGAGGAATTGTACAATCACCAGCTTCCGAATGACGCTGAGTTGTGGAAAAAACTTGCATTCCTTCCGACCCCGCCATACTCTCCTGAAAACTACTTTGGCCCTGTTAGCTGCAAGAGAAGTCTAATTCAAGCTACCGTACCTCCGCGGACCAACAGCCTTCAAGTTGTCCCAGACGACCCTCCAGAGGACCTATTCTCGGACATCCAACCCCTGGTTTTGTCTGATGAAGAGATGGTAAGACTAACGGCTTCCAGTTCAACCCTGATAAATGACTGCATGTGGACTGGCGAGGAGTTTGATCACCACGAAAGTCAACGGTTACACTCAACTGATCGCGCTAGTACGATAGCCAACTGCCTTCCGGAAAGAAAACCAGAAATCTCATTACCACCCATGATAGAAGGAAACATGAGAGATCTATCGCACTATGTTGTACCTATCACAAGTCCTGAAGCTCAAATCTGCCAAAGACCGCAACCATCTCAACCTTCGCAACATCATGATCAGCGATGGTTGGCATTTCCAGGTAGGTCGGGTTACCTTTAATAAGGCCTTGCTTCTAGCAGATAAGTCTCAACACCGCACGGGTTGAATATAACCTTTAGAAAGAAGAAGTCTGCCTTAGGTGTATGAATTCACAACGACAACAGACAAGTGCGAAAGTGTCAACAAGACATTAAGACAAATGTCTTGTTAAAAGAAGTATCGATTTGCGCTAGAAGCGCTTAAACCTTTCTTTGCCCTCAAAACCAATACTGACAGCTAATTCTGTGCTGAAACTGCACTTTCGAAAGTTTAACTAAGAGAGAAACGTGATATAAGGGTTTATGAGTTTCTCTTTGCCTTCAGACGGATAGTAAAGAACATTTGACTTGTGTTTTTTGGCTCATTAAACACACTGTTTAGCAAACAAGTATCTAGGAAGAAAATTGGAAACTGTGATAGCGTTTCAGACTTTGTTTAATGCAAGATAGAAAGAAAACCTCAGTTTCCTTGTAAATCAAAGCAACATTTACACCTTAATATAACTAACAAATTTGGTGCAATGCTTTTACTCGTTAAATAAGTAAGATAGATTTATTTTCATCTTGTGGTGCTATTTCGGGACATTTCAGAAATAAAGGGAAAGAGCGTCAAAGATTTGCAAACAATTATTGACGTCGATAAAAGCTACTTCTTGGTTGAGTCTTGAACTTGCATTAATTCAACATATTTTAAAATGCAATTAGAATGTAGAACTTTGTTCACATTTCTTTTACTCGTTTTGTTTGGGTAAAACTGCTATAAAAGTAACTAAAAACAAACTTTGTAGCACATTACAGAACGGTTGTCAAAGCGCATGGACTAATCACAACTTTTCTACCATTTTTCTAGATGGAGCTACACAAATGATGAATCCAAAACCAAACACAGACGATTTCTCGCATCACAGAAATGAAAATGCGGCAACTAAAAGGTCGAGAAAAACAAGGCGGCCCAGCAGAGCTTCGCCGCCGCGGCAAGAACCACCAGAAAACGATGATTCAGAGGATTCAGAGATGAGCCGTGCAACTCACAACGTTCTTGAGCGTCAAAGGCGAGAAGATCTAAAATGCCGCTTTCAGCTCCTCAGGGATAGCATTCCGGAGTTAGAAGACAACGAGAGAGCGCCAAAAGTATTGATTTTAAAAAAAGCGAGCGACTATGTCCATCAATTAACATTGGAAGAGCAAAGACTTCTTGCTGACAAGGAACTGGAGAGACAACGAAGGATTATCTTACTTGAACGCTTGCATTTGTTGAGGCAGGGCTACTCGTTGGTGTGATTTTCCCGCTGTGATGAAGGAGACAGATTAATCGAATTCTACAGTAGTTTTTTGGTCAATTAGTCAAGTTTATTAAATTTTGATAGTTGTTTGTATCATAGAGGGAGAAAGTGAACAAGTGTTCCAAGACTCTTTTTAAAAAGCGAATTTATTTTACAAAGTTTTATGAACTCTTATGACTTCAAGGAAGAAATGCGCCCTCTCGCAACTCTTCCGTATTGAAAACTAGGAAAAACAAAAGTCTAATTTTGTAACTGTAAAGAAAATATCCATAGTCAAATTCTTTAGAACTCTAGGTTTGAAACCTAGATACTTATGAGATAATTTTTATCAAGATTTGTGGTAATTGTAAATTTGCTCATAATTTTGAGCACTATCGAATTACGGGTCTTTGGAAACTCGCTTGCCTATAGTTATCCCGTTGTACAGATTTAGACAGTGAATGAATTATTGTCTAACCGCAGTGATATATCTGAATAATTGACTTTTATTTTGAAGTTATCAAACCAGAAAAATTTATCTCGTATTATTGTGACGTTTGGTTGCTAGGCGAATCCATGTTTTGAAGACCACCGAAACTTTTGATAAAAGTATTTCGTTTCAATCATCGAATAGGCGCGGGTTCCCGCCCTTCGCTCATCGGCTGAAAATTCCAAACTCGGAGCCAGATTTTGTTCTTAAACTATTTCTTAAATAATGAACTAAGTTAATCCTAGCCAATTCCCTTCTGTGAAGGGATGTTTTAACCCTCGAAGGGATAATAGTGAAATGGACAGGCGACCACCGAAATAGGCTTAACAACGATTTAGGAACATTTTGCTGAGCCTAATCTTAAAAGAAAATTTTTATTAGAAATTCAAGAAGTCAAAAATTCTGTTAACTTCATTTTGGTTAGTTTTGTTCGGTAAGGGTGAATATCGTTTTGGTTATTTCGTAACAACGATTTAACTGTTTCGTAATAATGAATACTCAGTTAATTATGGTCGCGCCTTTTTTTCAAGATTAGCCGAAGTTCAATTTGTTCGTAAGTCGTTTATGTAACACATGTACATAGTATTGTAAATTAGGTGGAAATGTGAAGATAGCCAATTTTGTATCAAAGTCCGAAGTTCGGAATAAAACGAATGAATCAAAGTAACTTGTCGATATATCTCTTTTATCTGCGATACTGCTTATGGGTTCTAAATGAATGGTTGAAAACATCTTCAGGGAAGGTGTTTATATTGACCAGTCTTTGGTGCTTAGAAACTATCCAAAAATCTTAAACAAACTATATACAAAACAATGATTCGTCTTTTGAATGCAAAAGATGGTTCGCTTTCATAATTGAATCAAAATAATTCCATTTATAAAGCAGCGCAAAAGTTGTTTAAATTTGAGATGACGCGCAATTAAAATGTGCGCTTTCGCGCAAAGTTAAATAAAACCGAAAATGCTGTATGGCCGTACTACTTATCATCGAATTCAAACGGCCTCAATTTCAAATCTCTTACTTTATAACGAAGACCAATAAATTACGTTCAGTCCACCTGTCAGGGGCATTGTTTCTTGTTTCACATGTTGAATTATAAAAGGCTATAACAAATTTGCAACTTGCATTGAGTTTTGAGACAAGCTAGATATTTGATTTGGAGCAATAATACAGCACTTTTGTATTTCCAGAACCTTCACAAAGAAATCTGCTCATAATGCTGGTTTTATTATGCGCTGAGTTCATTATCTCTCCATTCATTCACAACTGAAACACGTTGTACCATCTTTAACATACAAAACCAAACTTTACCTCACCTAAATTGATGACGAAAGTATCTTTCTGTTTTTTTTAAGTTGATTTAATATTTTTCATTGAGTGGGCGCTAGTTAGCTAACAACACTTGGGGTGAAGTGAAATCAAAAGATATCAATACGGTTGGAAAGAGTTCTATTGTCACAACTAAATTAACAAATTGCAAAAGCTACTGCGGCTAAACCACAATAATCTTTTCAATGCTGAACATAATTCAATTTCGTATTTTACGAGTCTGCGCTACAAACGGCATATATATATATAACTCAATAGCTGAATTTAGTTTGTTTCCATTGTTTTTTCTTTAAGTAAGACCGGAGAAAACCTCTTGATACCTGCTGTAAAACGCTACAACAAACAAACCAATCTTGAATGTAGTTTTTTATTGTGCTGTCACGCCCAATCACAGAGTGAGTAAATCCCTTCATTAAGTTATCAGCCGACTTAAAGCAAAAACTGACACCTTAACCTGACACAGAGCAGAAAAGCTTCGCAAGCACTTCCCTAAAAATCGTTACAAAGTCGACTCACGAGTTGAGTTTTCTCTAAAAAGGAAATGCTCTTACAACTGATATAGAACCAAGCTCGAAACTACTTTGAATTAATGCTCTTTAGACATGCCCGGGCAGATATTTTAACAATCTAGTGTTTAAATACTTAATGTAAATTAATGGTTTGTTCAACTCACAGGTGTGCGGGTTTGTTTAGGTCAAAATGTGACGGCAATAACAGTGCTTAAACTATCGAAAGGGGAGGAGTTTCAGAGAAGTCAAAAAATCAGTGACACAAACTCAGGCTTTATAACCGAGATTTGGCGCTTTTTCACCAACAAAAAGACAAAGATAGCTGTTTTTATTGTCTAAAGTGCAATGCGCCATTCTGAATTGTGTTTTACCTACAAATGAAATGAATTATTGTCGAAAGAATTGTCAATAGTTCAAAATAGATCGCGTCGTGACATCTGTGCTGAATTAGCGTCTACCGGCAAACTTCAAAAACAATGTATTTTAAAATAATTGTAGATGACGTAAATTGAGTCAAACTTCTAGAAAGATAAGAAACACTTCACAAAAGGCTTTTCGTTGAAAACAATCGAATTGAAAACTGTTTGAGTTGAGAGGATTTCGTTATAGGTGGAGCTTTTAGATATCCCTAAAATTTGGAGTGTTTTAGTTGCACTTCGCTTCCCATGAAACTTCCATTGATTCAAACCA
>JANRMR010214804.1:0-42055 GCA_025434825.1 Bergia sp. 'catenularis'
CCCCCCCCCCCCCCAAGAGATCAAATGGTCCATCCCCAAAGACTGGTCCCTTTACAAATTAAAACCGTTATATTTGAGCTATTGTTTGTTCAGCAAATTATAGAGGTGATTCTGTTGGCTGCTAAACACCCCATGTGTTTCTAGATCTAAAACTGATTTTTCAATAGCTTTAAAGAATACCAAGTGGACTAGCTTATTCGATTGTAGGTTTGGTTAACAATATGAAAGATGCAAAATTGAGGCACACGTTTACAAAGTAGTTTCATATCAATGGAAGGTTCTGGGCCACTACCCACCCACCCCTCCCTTAGTTGAGGGTTAGAGTCAAGGTTGAGGTTAGGTTTAGGTTTAGGGGAGGGGTGGGGTATCTACTTGTCATATCTACTGACTAAAGGAAGAGGATCAAAAATCTTTAATTTCTAAACAGACTCAACTTTAGGGTGGGGGTGTGAGATGATCATCCATGTAATCACCCAACATCTCTGGGGGGAATTTTCAATATCTTGCTCCCAAATGACTCGCAAAATAAGAGACGAATTGCGACAAAAGATATTGCCTGTTTTTTGTGTCAATTGGCAATGCAGAGTCTGATGAACTTGTCGTCACCCATGGAGTTCCCCAGGGGTCAGTTTTAGGCCCGCTGCTATTCCTACTGTATATTAATGATTTTTATAAATGTAGCAATGTATTTGATTTCCATATTTTTGCTGATGACACCAATTTGTTTTACTCAAATAGTAACTTGCTAGATTTAGAATCACTTGTCAATGAAAACCTCAGTCATGTGTCAAACTGGCTAGTTGCAAATAAGCTTTCACTCAACATTGACAAGTCTAATTTTATTCTATTTCACCCACCTCAAAAAGCTACTAATCATGCAATCAGACTGCATATTGGTGACAAAATTGTTAAGAAAGAAAATTATATCAAATATCTAGGTTGAAGTTAGGGTTAGGTTTAGGGGGGAGGGGTATCTACTTGTCATATCTACTGACTAAAGGAAGGGGATCAAAAATCTTTAATTTCCAAACAGACTCAACTTTAGGGTGAGGGTGTGAGATGATCATCCACGCAATCACCCAACATCTCTGGGGGAAATTTTCAATATCTTGTTCCAAAATGACTTGCAAACTAAGAGACGAAATGCGACAAAAGATATTGCCTGTTTTCTGCAAAAATTTCATGCAACTTTGAAAATGTTCAAAGCATCGTTGGTCCTAAATGGGGGTAAGGGGAAGGGGGGGGGGCCTACACAACCAACCACCCGTGAAGCAATAAAATTCCGGTCTTCGGTGGTGCAGTGCTTTCGACCTTTTCTTTAAGGTGCTATGAATGGATCAACTGGGTGTAGCTTTATATCAAGTGGACTCAATTTTGTTCTAGCAGTGATTATGATTCACCATTTTAAGTTGCGTCTGAACAACACAAAGATACATTACCAGACGAAAAACGGAAAAAGCAAGACTTTTTGGTGCCAAATAAACATGCAACGACAAAGAATGGTAAACTAAGTACGCGGATAGATTCCCCTTCCCCCCTACCCCCTCCCTCCACTCCCCCTCCTCCAATAAGTCCCAAGTCCAAAATTTACAAAGTCGAATACTAGGCTTCAAGAAGGGCAAATAGACGGAAAATACAGCGTTTGTACACTATCACGGTAGTGATTTCTTCTGATTTAGTGAAATAAGGCCTAGAGAGGGGGGGGGGGGGTTACTCACTAAAGACGGGTGTCGAGGATATTTGGACGATTGTCGCTTTTTAGGGATTAAGTTTAACAATTTGGTATTTTCAGAGGGTCGTATGGACAAAAGTTGAAGCACTCTAAATCTTAAAAATTTTCGGGTGGAAAAAAGGTTCCTAAAACACTATGAATCGTTGCTAAAGTAGAGGAAGTAGTTTGGTTATCGCTGAAATAGACAACAAAGTGCGATTCGATTCCTTTAGCTTTGATGTGTTCTGCAAGATTGGGTTTTTAGGTTAGTTATTTTCGCGCACCCCCGACAGTTAACCAAAAACAGGCAGAATTGATGGACATTCATTTTCTTTATTCAATTATCGAGCCTTATGGCAATGTCACGGCAAAGTACTGAAATTTCGCTTTGCTCATTTCTGTAAGATGAGGCCGGGCTGTTTTTCATCAACTAAAAAATATCTTTTGGCAAATTTAATCCAACGAACAAGACAGAGATCTCACATCACGTCTATTTCTTACATTAAAATTTTTATGTGCTCAGTTCAGTCATATGAAAAGATGGGCTGCATGGATATCGGAAAAATCTGCCTGACAGGTTAAGGGTACGACGCAGATTTTCCCAAATGATCGGTTTAGCTCGCTTACCGAAATGGAAATTTATAGTATTTCTATGACTATTGAAAGCAAGCCAGCCCATTAAGAGGTTTGAGCCTTCTATACGGAAAATTCTTCATCCTGCAAGCGGGCTGGCTCGGTCTACCTATACGGGATGAAATTTATAACATAGCTGACAAAATCGCGCAACCTCTTTGTATGGCGTGAGCATGCAACTAAATCCGAACATACGCACGGCCGTGCACTAAATTTGATGGCGTCAGCATTTAATGTTAGCGCTCGGGCCACGGATCTTTTTCACAGTCGCAAATTTTCCTTGAGAAATGGCGGAAAACACTGTTGCGAGTTTGTCAACAATGTTATAAAAGAAATGGTGAAACGCTTTCGCTCGTGCTCTCAAAACTTCCCGCGTGCATCCATAACTCGATAGACGCACGCTAAGCATGGACCAGTTCTTAATTTCCCATTTAAACACACAAAAATTCTAAACTCGCAAAGTTGGCCAGCTTGCCATAGCAACAGACCCCTAGTTACTTGTCTTAAGTACTAAAACAACGTTCGGACAATGGGTTAAACCCAACCAAGGGGTAGGAGATATTTTAAATTAATTAACTTCTTCTGTGGGAACACGCCTGGTCTTTATAGAGGATTGTTGAAACACTACAAGGAAACTTGAAATGGCAGTTTGTAACAGTCTGCGAAGAAGTAGTCCAATCGAGGCATAAAATTGTAACCTTTGTAAATACGGTTAGCGCCAACCCCGTATTCAGGTAACCGGCGTGATCTGGGGGTCTTAGTTATTCTTTTTTGGGAGTTTTATTAGAAGGGGGGGGGGGGCTAGGGTGGGGAGCCTTTTGACCAATGACCCATGATGTTTGTGTTTGCCCCCGTGTCGTTTGAGGCGAATAGCCTAATAGCCTGAAAGTGATCTTCCGTTGACCTTGAAAAGTTGATCGCTACATTTTTTGTCTCATCTGCCAATGCCGGGAAAGATAAAGACAGCAACACTGCAACACCTCAATGAACTGTTTGTTTTTCCATTTACAAAATGACCCACCAACTGTAGCTGTTCGTTCGTAATCGATTGAAAAGAAACTTTGTTAGCTGTGTACAGAATTTTGTTCGTGTATTTGTAAAACACTAAAAAAGGTGGATTTATCTAGCGGCCTATGTGGCCTTAAAGTACCCAAATTCATGGCATAACTCCCTGGGAGTACCAAGGCTCCAACATATGTTGGCCCGACAAATCAAAATCAAAACACAACGTCATGTTTCAAAATCCAGTAAGATGGCACGAGTGTTCGGCGAGCCAACCAAAACTCGAGAAATTCGTTTCGCGTTCGGTTTGTTGTTTTCGTTTCAAGGCCAAACGAAAATTGTTTCTAACTCATGCAGCCAAACAAATGAACCTTTACAGTCATAAAAGTGTTCGTATTTGTTAAGGGAGAATTAACCTTTAACTGTTTAAGGGCACAATTTCATTAATAAAATACTAAAGGGTTTATTTACGTTTCATTGACTCGGTTCTTGGGGCTTCTTGGAATGGCCCCAGAGGGTTAGGTTGAGGGAATACTGTCGGACTAGCAGTACCAGAAAGAAAGTCTTTCTTTCTCTCTAGCTCTCGGCTCAGCTTGTCAGTAAGTTATGGGCTTTATCAACACTATACCGGATAGGATTTTGTGCCGACACACAAATCGCTCCGCTCTTCGCGACACAATAATCTATCAGATATCTGACACCATCACTTTCGAAAACGTTGCGTCTCACGTTGGAAACGCCACGAAAAATGTGCCGGTAAAGTCCGGGGGGGAGGAAATGCTCGTCGGAAAATTTCATTTGAACCCCTAAAAGGTACCAATCAGAAACATAACCTATTTCACGATTTTAAACTAAAGCTACACATAGCTCCGATGCTTATGTGGTATAGAATTCCACTGACTGCGGCAACCCTAAGAGGTACGGTTTGGTATGCAAATGTAAGTAATGGTACCAAATTTCAGAATTTTAACCCCAAAGAGGTAGGACGAGCATCCCGCCCCAGTTAGTGTGCCCCCCCCCCCCCCCCGAGGGGAAAGTAGGTCTACCTGCACGAAAGCTGTCCTGTATAGTGTGAAACCAGGCCTTGGACAGGTCCAGGCTCCGCTTGAGAAAACCACGTGCAGTTTACCTTAATCAGTTAATGTATTTCATCCGTTAACGTTTTACGCATGTTTGTTTGGGAGTGTACAAATTGGGATTTCATTATCAAGTTTTACAAGGTTGGAAAAATTAAGGCTTTGTAGGTGGTGGATTATAGTCTGAAAAGTCAATTTTCCCCTCATTGGGTTTGGTAAAGTTTCACTGGTAGTTTTCCAGACTCTAAGTGTATGTAACAGTACTTTTGTTGCAGAAAGTCACGGCGTTACAGATTAGGTTGAAGCAGGCACTGCCTTTCGCTGTTATTTATTTCTTCTTAGTGAACAGGTCAAAACACGTACTTTCTACAGCGTCAAATTTGGAGGTATGGACTAGGACTGCCGCTTGTTACCTCGTCCATGAGAAGCTAAAACTCAAATTTTATTTCTTTTGTCCTCCAGTATTCCCTAAACTACAGGTCAATATGGATAAAAAATATATACTATCTGATTTGTCTCAAGCTATCGATTCATATAATACACTAACTTTGTCGTTAAAACCCTGTAAAACAATAAACAGGTGTTCAAAAATGAAACTAGGGGAGGAGGGAGAGGATGGTCTAGTGATCAAAATTGGTCCCTATTGAAGGCATGTGTTTTGACATGCTCCCTTTGTTCAAGAGATTTTGAATATTTTACTCCAGGAACATTGGGTTATGTTAACCCCTCCCCTCAACTCTGGAACAGTTTATACTCTTCCTTTGAAATTAGACTGGAATGATTGATCATTGAAGACAAATTGATATAGGTTCTCAAGAAGTACAGGCATACATCAAATCTCCATGCCCTACAGCGTGATCCTTTCAATCCATTAAATGATTAAGTTCTCTGATAAAAATCGGCTTTTAGAAGTTAATAAAATAAAAGTGATGTGCGAAGTTATAGGCCAGCCACCTGTCTCATTGTCTCCAGTTTGCGGAGGTGGCTTTGCTCTATCGAATACTTGATACATAAATAAATAATACTGAGTCACGCCACTGAAATTATTCCTATAAAAAAATATTAAGATTATCAATAGGATTTGCTTAAATTACCATTAACATCCTGACCGAGTACAGCTAAACTATATCATACTATAAATTACTTTTTTTTTCAAGTGACACAGTACCGGCTCGTGTTTTACACAAGCGGAGTATCGAAATGAGCATCTCCTTATAATAAACAAGTTAATTGAAACAAAAAATAGTCGTGAAATTACACCTTATCAAGAGAGCAGCAATGGAAAACAACAATTAAAATTTCGCACTCATTATAAATCATTAATGGCACTAACAACACTTTCTATGGACCTCCAATTAGACAGCAAAATGTATCGAGATGTCAAATATATTCATCCTTAAAAACCGATTGCATTCCGAGAAGACATGTGCTTTTGGTTGAAACGCAATATTGACCGTGTTTTGGGATGAAATCACGAACTAGTGTTTAAAGATAGCACATCCGCCACATGATGTATTCTCTTCCTCTTTATTGTCCTCCTGTCTTCATTCGTCTTCTTAAGTGTTTTGAACAACGTATCTCAATGACAAATAGTCGTGGTTCTCGCCCACATCAACTATTCCTTCCGTGTTGGTGATGACATTTTGTTCCTCTGCTTCAAAACTACAATAAATTGCACATACCGTTTCACAAACAAGTCTTTATCAGTTGCGTGCAATTAATAGCCGAGAACCCATTCGTTTTATGTCTGCAAAATTCGGCTGAGTTAATTGGGCCTAACAATATTTCCAGCTTTCATTTGCAGCAGACTATGAAACGACCCAGAGATGTCAATATCTAGTTCATAATTACTGAAGTAGGGCTGAGAGCAAGACGGAAAGCAATACTTCTAAACAAAGATCCTTCACAAGTACGAAAACACTCTTAACCTCTTGACTCGTGTAGCACGTGCGAGAAAAACGCGGAGTAGTATTAACAGGTTAGAATTGTCCTGAAAGATGTCTGGATTCGAACGATTTGACTTTGTATATATGTAGGTAGCCTACAACTGCTGAAACTTAGAGTTTTCATTCTGCCGAAAATAAATAAAAAGTGAAAACGAACAAATAAGAGCGAGACACGCCATGTAAATGTGTTGATAATACATATTAATTCTATTTAGTTATGATCCGCCCACTCATTAGTCAGCAAGAGCCAAAAAATAACGTTATTGAGTTGGAAGAGATGGGTGTTATTTTCTCAATAGGTATGTATGAACTCGACATAGCGTGCAGTTTGAACAAGTGCGTGTCATATCAGAAACATGAACGCAGGTCACTGATTTATGACGACTTTGCGCGATCAAAACAACTGTAGAAAAACAGGTACACTATTGAAAAAGGGAAATAATCAACCATATTGCGTGCTGCAAGACACAGGAAAGCCAATATCGAGTAATTTGACTTCCCTCCAAGGCGCCTTATGATATCAATCAGTGTTAAATAAAGCCTTCTGTTTCTCGTAGGGTCACGAAAAGCTCTCTTGCTTGGATAATCGAATGAATATCGTCGTACATTCAGTTCTTTCACTTCTCATCTCAGAGGGAGAATTGCACGGTTTCGTTTAAATAGACGTTTTCCGGCAAGAAAAATGAAAAATAAAACGAACTTTTTTCAGCATGTTTCATAACAACCGAACAAATATTCAAATTGGTTACGGTAACTCTGATTCAACAGAAATACCAAAGCCAGAAAACAATTTGCTTTAACTTCTAGAAGTGGGAAAAGCTGTTTTGGTCCTACAATAACTGTTCAGATAACAAAAATTGTGGGTTTATGAAACGTAAGTGGAGTACGTCAAAGAGAAAGGAAAAACAATATATGTTTTTCGGTTTCTACTTCTACCCCTACCCCCACGAAACAGAAAGGATAAGCACGAGCTCTTAAATTTCTCTTATGCTTTGCTAACAATAATTGCAGAAAATTATGTGCTTGTGGCTTGCGGTTTCTCAATACAGATCATTATTTACTCGAGTACAAGTTCAGTTCTTCAACTGAGGACTCACTTTCTCAATACTGAACATTATTTACTTGAGACACAGAATGGTTTTAAGAGTTCATTTCTTCAAATCATGACTTGCTTTCTTCACACAGTTACAACAGCATATGCTCTATAAACTGATTTTAAAAAAACTCAATACTTCTATCCAACTTCAGTAGCCGTGATGGGCGTATTTTTTAAAAAGATAAACAAACGGAAACACGAACGTGGCTTGAGTCGTTGTTAAAATAGATTTTTTGCATGACACAAATTACATAATTCATAAATTATTCCAACATAGTTAATATGATGTTTAAGTCGATAATTACGTGCAAAGGCGACCAGTTAATTGAAGACTCTCGAAGCAACCTTTCATAAAAATTTGAGTGGCTATAAATCGTTCAGCTGAAACAATATAACACTGAAGTTGGCTCTTCGATGACTCGAAAAACTGTTTTGCTTACCAGTAAAACTGTAGCTGTGAAATGATTTACAAAAATTTATCAAAATGTGTCATCATCTATAAAAAAAACGACTCACACTACAGGTGACAAAAAGTGTACAGCCATTTCTTACCATTTGTAACTTCCATCACAATAGTAACAGTTTGCCTAACTAGTGAAAAGGCCAACCATCGATAGTATAACAATAACCAAACACTTATATCAATTACTGGCCTGTTAACCTTCAACTAAATCAGAGAGTTTACCTCTTTGTTTTCAGCGTTTCAGAGTGTAGCGCTAATTCAACACTTGTCCAACTTCAAACACTACAAATGGAAATCATGAGTCGAAATCTTTCTATTGCGATGGTTCATTGGTTCAAGACCTAGCAACAGTAATATCAAGCATTTTCTCTTCAGGAGATGCAATGAAACGGCTTTTTAGCAGCTGCTTCTGGCAAAATGTGGGACAATTAAAATCAAACTACATAAAACTCTTGACTTGGTGTCTTTAGTTAAGCTGGGGTTTGGTTAATTTGAATTTTCGCAACAGTACCGTTGGGGATAGCAAACTTTGCATGATTAAAATAGTTGTCAAAACACTCCGAGTCTTCAGACTTCACGCTTGAGATTTTCTTAATGGAGAAAAATACCAGCCATTGGGGGTTCCGAAATAGAATGAAACACAATTTCTCCGAATTTCGAATAGCCAAGTAATAATCTTTTAATACTACTATTCAGTTCGATAGGTTAAGCTGACTCTTTGTTTGAATTTCCACACGTTTTGCGACTCATTTTTGCAGTTTATGCATAGCGAAACGGCTTAGCAGCCACAGCCACAGGGATAAAAGACTTCAACTGGAGATTATGCCACTTAAAATTCTTTATAAACTGAAAAATATCTTCTTTGTACAAAAACCAATTACAGTCGCCACAAATGATACTTTCGGTTCCAACAATTTTAACAGTAAAACATTTCATTGGTGAACATGATCGGGAATGACAGTGATCCTGCAGACGTGTGCTGAGAAATGACTTAATCTTGACTTCGTTGCAAAATGCTGACAGCTACTGAAGCAAACTGAGCGGATTGTTCCAAACTATGTAGACTAAAATCCTTTAGAGATCTTTCGAATGCATACACGGCAGGTATATAAAGTTTGACTTCGAACTACTAACCTGCTTAAATTTAATATATTCAAAAAAGAATGCGAATAACAAATCACGCCAGTAATGGTTGCAATGCTCTGCTACTCAAGTAAAAGTACTACTACTAGTCTTAATAACAACCGACCGGAGGCGAAGGATATTAGACGTTCAGCTAAAAGGCAATTGGTTTGCTGGAATTCATAGCAGCTATATTCTTATTAAACAAAACAGATATTTTGACACAAATGTCAGTTAGGGAATGAAGGATCATACTATTTTCCTGAAAGATATGGATCGCTTCCAGCATAAACGTAGTTCCTGTATGCATCTGTTCACGTTCCTGTATACATCTGTCTCTACAGATCGACACGCTGTGCATTACACAAACAATCTTGTTTTTTCAAAGCTACCACGTTTTAAACTTCTGATATATTTAATGATACGGTTGTATTTTCTCTAAAAGTTTAGAGGGCATTATATAAGTACGGAAACGAGTTGAAGCAATCACTGCTTAAATAGCGGATATTTGAGCACTTCTCTTCTTCAATCGTGGTAAGTGTTGATAACATACCAAAGTGTACAAGTCACAAGTGTACAAACCTATTTAAATTACCATTTTAAATTTGCACCAGGTTTTTCTTTACATGCATTAAAACACGGTATTTAAAAATTCGTGTTTTTAGATCGCCGACGAATCAAGTTGCTCAAAAAGCGACCGTATTCAGTTAACTTGGAGTTCAGTGTTCAGTCTGACTGTTTAGCTTTGCTCGGATTGCAACCTCATTCACCGTGACTCCTCAACTAACTCAAGTCTTTATTTCCGCTTTATGCTTGTTATTGACCTTTTTATTTTGAAGTGAGCAACTCTAAATGCAACGAGCTTGAAAATTACACAGCGTCTAGCTTTTGGTCGAAAATCTGATTTGGATAAGACGAGAGATAGAAAGTTACGAAACAGCAAAGCAACTAATTTCTGGTTTATCTCAACTATCCATCATTCAGAAATCTTGGCTTAATCGTTTCACATTTCGCTAAAAACAGGAACTGAGACATGTCAGTATTTGTCATTGCGCTATGCATGTATCTGAGTCAGTATGCCAAATAAGAAAAACCACTGTTGTTAGGAGAGCGGGTAACATTACCAAACTAAAACTCTAAAAAAAGTAAACTTCTTTTGTGCTGGCCAAGTTCTGTCAGATCTACTGCTTTGAAAAATAAATTAGAAATAATCTTAGGGTTATTGGCACTCATATTAGAAGCTGCAGATCATTAAGAGAAAGACACTACTGTAATAATCGCAACACAAGTTGAAAAAAACCTCAACTATTTTTTGGGGAAACTAATTCCATAACAAAACACCACCAGAATTTTAGAACGTGTTCGATTAAAAAATAAAAAATGAATTTTGATCCAAAATCTGCAGCCGCAAGTAACTCCCTTTTCTCGCTTAACTGGAACTTTTTGTTAATATGATCCTATAGTTTTTAAAAGCTTTATTTACATATATCCGTTCATTTTAAAAATCAGGATTTCATCTTCTAGATATTCTCTCCTTTGCGGATATAATTAGGGATACTATAGGAACAATGGACCTGTATTTTTATCGAAAGGAGAAGAGTCAAAGAAGCTATTATCGATGAACTGAAACTGCGAAGTAATGTTAATAGTGTGCTCCTCGTATAGTTTCTGTTTCAAAACACTCACTCTACATAAATTGTGCGTGCAAGTTCAGAAATTGATCTTGAGTCGTACTGGTTTTTCCACTTGACTTGCAGCAAGTGGACCACAGTTTTCCCTTAACTTCGAGTTCATTGCTACAAACTCGGAAAGACTTGGTCACTGTACCTTCCAAATGAATGAAAGCAGACGCCCAAGTTTAGCTTTGGTCATTGGTACAAGCAACAGCTTTACTTTGAAAATGTCCTTTTAAATCTGAATTTAAATATTTTTGCCTCCGAATTCGTTTTTCAATTGCTTAAAAGTTTATCAGTTACTTTGTAAAATGATTCTTCGGTGGGTTGATTTCGACCAGTTGTTTCTCACCAAGAAAATGGCACATAAATGTGAAATGGTGCTCCTCCTTTTTCAGTTACTTGGTAAATTTTTCTAAGAGAACAACATCTTTAATCGTCCTAAGTAATTCTACATTTCTCTACCAAAACCAAAATGGTAAATTTAATGTTAAATATGCATCCGCACAACTTTGGAATAATCTTCCTCTTGAAATTAGGAATAGTGAATCACTTGCGAGCTTTAAAAGAAAATATAAAAAGTATCTGCTTTCATTTGATTGAGATGACTATAGCTATATATTTTTTTACCTTTTAAAAAATTTTTTTCTTAAGTCTATTTCTTGCGCGTCTATATATTCCTATCCTTAGATATATACATATTTCATTACATTTATTCTGATTATACACATTAATGCTATCCTTGAATTTGTTTCGAACTATATTTTCCTTTTTCACTGGGTGCAAGGGCTTCTGTTAACCTTACAGGTGTTGTTAACCTTGCACCCACCACGTACATTGAACTTTTTTGTTTTTGTTTCTATATATTTTGTAAAATGATGTGGAAAAAAAATAAACCTTTGAACCTCTGAACATTGACTGTATTCCAGGAATTTATTGCAGTGGCTATGATACGACCTCTATCGACTGGTTAAAAAGTTTTAACATTTTTACGCATTAACAAATACTTTTGCTGCTCGAAGACGCAAATTAGATTACGGTCGTGTTAATTAGGAGTATTTGCCAATTTGTTTTTATTGGATATAAGAATAGTAGACGCACACCTCTATTCCGTCATGAATTTCAAAACTAACAGAACTACGGCTGTATCTATCACAAAACGTAGTCAGATGTACTGACGTTCCCGTGAGGTAGAACAAGATGAAAAGTGCTGCCAACAAAATCAACACTCTAATCTCTCGATTAGATTATAAGAGCAAAATGACGCTAAAATGATTCCAATGTCAGCGAAATTTTTGCACGGAATTGTTCTTATCAAAAGTTATCCCCTAAATTGAGTTGAAGGCCAATACACGTAAAGCTGTGATCGAAGGAGCGAACATCATCTATAAGAAAATTCTATCGCAGAACTACGATAGCTGTAATCGACTCCATAGTTACTTGCAGAACAATACAGGTGCGACTTCGTGTAGCATGTGATCCATCATCCTATTGACCTGAGGCCTATGTCTGAACAGTAAGCTACTCGTTTAGTATGTAAAGACATGTACAGAACAACCTTCTGCTAATTCAGTACTCTCTTTAATAATAATAATAATAATAATAACAATTGTACTAACAATAATAAAGATAATAATAATAATGATACTAATATAGATGATGACAATGATAATATCAGTGATAATAATAATAATAATAATATTAATAATAATGATAATAATAAAAGAATATTTTTGAGGAATACACCTAGTCATCAAATGTGAAAATATTTTCTTGCTCTTGTTTTAACACCCAGCAAGGGACTTAGGCCGGTTCGGGCCTTCCCATTTGGTAGACTTAATTATGTTTGTATGTTGATTATTATTGTTATTGTTTTATATTATTAATTATGTTTGTATGTTGATTGTTATTGTTAGAGTCACAAAATGTGACAAATGCCAGAAAATCTCGACAACAGAAAAAATTATTTGAAACTGTAAAAAGTGACACAGTACATGAAGCCTTTTTGTAAAATGAACGGTATTGTTGTGAACTTTGTCAACTGGCCATCTTTCAAAGATTTCGACATGAAAGAACAAATAGGGCCAAACGTTTACAAATGCAATTGCATATCAAACACTTCTACTAAATGAATTGTCATGACCAATGTCAAGGGTTTTCCTAAATTGATCCTCCCCCTCCAACCGCGAGAAAGCTTTTTAGACCAAGCACTTCCACTTTTCAAGAGATCTTGACGCAGGTAGTTAGAACTTTAGGATAATTTAAGAAACAAGTTTAATACCTTTTCAACTGACGCAATTGGTTTAAAGAAACAAGTAACATCACACACTTCTACTCTTCACGATCTCTATAGACACAATACTTCACATGCAGGTTAAATACTCCAAGAAGCAAGTAATGTCACACACTTCTACTCCTCAACTGGTTCAAAGCTCAAAAAGACAGGACTAGAAACAAGTAATACCACAAAAAATTCTACTCTTCAGATAACTTATTTTTGGTAGTTTAGGATTAGTTTAACTGACAACTGCAAAATGGCCAAAGTCCCATAAAATTTCATGAGTCAAAGTTAGTATGTGATAATTTAATCACTATCAGTCTCTTTAAGTCTTACTTATTCAAGTTCAGTTCTTGTGGCATGATTAGTTGTTGATGAGGGGAGACGGAGCTATGCTACAGATTTTCATTGCAAAGCTACCGTAAAAAAAAGTTCACCCCATAAAAACGGACCGCCACAGCCAACAATGACGTTTGGATTTGTAGAACTTTTATTTACTTGGTCAACTATTGAATATAAGTTTCAGTGATGGAGAATTCAGCAATGAAGATGAAAACACTAAAATACACTAAAACTACTCAACACAGCTTCAATCCAAATAACTGTCAGATAAGTAGATGGTGGAAAGGTAGTCTGTAATCGAGATATTTTTGTTGTTATGTAACTAGTATCTCAACTAACGGTGACACAAAAACAATGGCAGATAAACGGTTGAACAGATGCTGATGCAGGAAGGCCAGCATGAAAGATAGAAGTAAATAATACAATATCCAAAGCTAAATAAATGAAGTGTTAAAGATTTCTCAGTTTGGAATAAATGCTTCTCAAAATATCCTACTATTTTGATGATAATAAGGTAAAACTTGTTGCTGGGTTATCCTATAAGTATTATCATTTTTTATCAGTTCGTAATCATAATAGTAATACGTTTGAGCATTACTTTGTATTGGACTGTGCCCGTAATAGTTGTTATTGTAGCTGTTAGAGATTTGTAAGAATCACGTTCACTTGTGGATCTGAATTGGCTTCCGGTACCAAACTTGTGGAATCCACTGCCTATTGATCAAAAACACTTAAAATTCGCTAATGATAGGCAAAAACGTGCTAACATACATGTTTATAAATATTTTAAACGTTTACAAGTTATACATCAAATATTTTAAGTACTTTATCGTAATAGGACTTGCAAAAACTCGTGAGATTATAAACAAGGAAAAATTTTCAGAAACTGACATAAAGTTAGAACTTAGACAAGAACTTGATAAGATTTTTGAACTCAGTATCTGATAATATACTTAACGATCTGAAATTCATCATATGAGCGAGTCAGAGCGCCTTTCGTGCCTCAATCTCAGTTTAATTCCATTTTTAAAATACGCAACGCTGATCACACACTCGAATGTAGCTCTAGGACTAGAAACTGAAGAACCGAGGATTGTTAAATCAGTGAGAAGGAACCACGATACTGGATTCTTGCCAGATCAATAAATTGAGTCATCTCCTTACTGATCATTGAAACTAACTTAGTAAATCAAACATTTAACCTTCTTCATTGACGAAAAATGAGCGACCGAGGAAAAACTCGGCTTGAGACTGGACTTTACTTATACAGTAATATCCTGAAAGCTGAATCGTTGAACTTGAACTACTTAATAACATCAATACTGAGTTACGTGAACACTAAACGAGGCACCTGTGTTAATATACACAGTAAACTACTCACGAGTAAGGTTCGTCGGGAATATTGTTCAATGAAGCATTTGAAGAATTCATGATAATAGTGTGTTCAGTGTTCTTCTTGATAGATCCGAAGAACTCTAATTACTGACAAGTGTGGCAGGTTTGTATTAAATACTGAAGAACTTTAGTGTGAAGGTAAAAACGTTATTCTTCCCCGCCATACTGTATTCCTGCTATTATTGGGTAATAACAAGACAAATTCGCAAAATGCTTTACGTCAGACCTAAATGCAGTTTTGACTTTTTTGGTAAATTTGACAAAAACATAAATGCAGAGAGCAAAAATAAAGTCCCTAATGTAGGTTCAATTGCTTTTCAAAGCAAAACATCCATTCTACATATACAATTTGGATTTGTTTACAGCAAAACAAGCTGTTAATTGGCGCCACCAAAAAGTGGAATCGTCTGCAAAAGCCCTTCATTGAGACATTTCCTGTAGTGGTCATTCATCAATCATCCCTCTCAGACATCTGTGACAATGGCAAAAATTAATGAAAATGAAAAACGTTCCGATTACGGTTGTTAATGGGTATAGAAACGGAAAAAATTTAGAGTTCTGACGCCGCAAAATTGCTTGGAAACCCCTCATTTAAATGTTGTTTTTTTGTATATTGATTTTTACAAACGCTGATCAGGTACAAATATAGCGGTCTGACGAACTTTTCGTTTATTTGTACTAAGCAGAATTATTTACATTTCGACAGTTGTTTTTTCTTTTCTCTAAAATAGAAGATTTTCTATAAAAAGATCTTAATAGTTGTAAAAACAGGTCAGGTAAATTGTGTTTTCTTTTGTCTTCTATTTTGTTTGTTTTTTCAAAATTGTGAATAAGGATAGTTGGTCTCTTATATGTCTCCTCACTTTCAATTTAACAATGTTTCTTGGCCATGATTGGAAGAAAATCACTTAGGAAACTTTTACAAAAATGTTTTTAGCTTTTAAGGTTCGTTGAAAGATACGCATGCAATTAATTTCGACAAATGAAAGAGGAGAAATGGTTTTCGTTAAACTTATAAACTAATTTATCTCCTATAGGGCATTGGTAAGCTCGTATTAAATGCATAAATACAGCCAGCACCTAAACAGTTTTTTCCATCTGTACACATGCTACACTTGCTGGTAGTCTTTCGGTCTGACAAACTAGCTTAAATTGTCGGAAACATGGTTCAACAGCTCTGAGACAAGAATAGATGTTTGTCTGTAGCAATCGTTATAGATGTGTGACTTGGAAAAGACGCGTTAAATGAATGCTTATTTATCAAAGTGCTAGGAAACGCATACAAAACAACTTGTCTCTGAAAGAAATTCAGAACAGCGGAAGATTGTAGTATTACGTGTTGCACGTAACTATTCTCTACGTAATGCATTGAGATTGTGTGCTGGAATTTGTGAACTAAACTGACGACTAAACTTTGATATTTCAATACCACTACCGGTCGATGAATCGAAAGAGAAGTTCAAGGTTAAAAACAAGACGCAATCAAAATATAAAGTCACCGCAATAAAAAAAACCAAAACTTTTTAAAAACGTTTTTCTAAACTCAGGTGCCAAAAGTTTCTTGCAAGCTCAGTAAAAATTTTCCCACATGTGTCACTACAGACATATCTTCATGCTCTGGCTCTAATATCTTCCAGAGGAAACTAGCTTCAAGCTTGGACTTATATCTGATTCATCTATTCCTGAAAAATTAATATCTTTTTATAAAAACTAGATAAGATACAATTTCAATAACAGTATACCTTTGGTCATGGAAACGTGTTTGAAGCAAACACTCAGATATCATCTAATTATTAGCAAAAATACGCTTTTTAAAACTATTCTGGTGAATGAGGACATAAAGCTACAGTGGAAAGGGGATGCTACCCAAAGATACACCTTACAGATCACAGAGAGCACAGAGAGCACAGAGCGAGATTATCACTTTCTTTATTCCTTGGAAGACAATCTAGAATTAATTGCTAAATTCGGATGCTGTTTTGTTACACGCGAGAAACAGGAACATTCGCTAGTTTTCCTGCTTTGATACTAGACTGGAGGCTAACCACAATCACTCCCTCCGCGTATTATCAGTTCCTCTTTAGTGTTTAAATTGGTAACTGGGCTGGTATACGAAAACAACCAGAGCGTTGTGCTGAATTGAGTGTACATAAATGCCTCGGGGACGAACTTACGTGACCAACATTCTGTTGTTCTTTTAAAATCATGCATGGTGTTCAAAACATTGAAAAATACCAAAAGAAATGTATTAGCAGGACAATATACAAGTTGGATTTGACTCAAACGTTATAAGAATGTTGGTCTTCTTCTATGTTTTTATCTTTTGACTTTTTATTTTTGCGCGTTTATGAAAAGTTTAAGTTTAGGTGCCTCTGGTGACTGAACTTCGAGTATAGCAAATAACGAAGCTTGTTCAGGCATATAAATCATCTTTGAGGTTTTGTTGGCTATTGTTATGATGATAATGAGAGAACATATTCAGTTTGAAAAAGCAGTTTCGTAATTAAACGGTTTAGTTAAGAGCTCTCGGTGATCAAGTTTAGGCTTAAACGAGTATTTTACTGCCTTAGAATTACCAAATTAATAGTTCCAATGTATATATGATGCACTCACCGACATGATCCATTAACCAAAGTAATGGACACAACTTTAAGGCTGACTCTATACACAGTTTTGAAGATGGCACAATGTTTCTGTGTCAAAGAGATTAATATTGCAAGTACTTTAATCCAAACGAAAAGAACGTCTTGTAATTCTTAACCATAGGGAATGTTTATAATTCAGAAGAACTCTATCCAATTTGCTTTATCGAGCTCTTCCACTTTAAGTGAGGGCTGTGGTTTTTTGTGCTAGATGGAGAAAGAAAAGCTTTTATAATTGTTAATAGTCTTAAGTAACTCTGAGCATTATGTTATGGAGTCAAGTGAACACTTTGTTCGTAATCATTATACACATACTTTACTATCCCTAGAGCATTCACTGAAAGGATTGGTTTGGTGGACTTAAGTAAAAGTTCTTCAACTCTAAATCCTTAACACAAAGGACAAACACTCGTACAAATGACTTTGGCGCATTTTATTACTGCCAGCTCTTCAGTCTAAAACAATTCAATGCCTGACCAGTCTTTCCACAAGAATAGTTACGACATCGGCATCATTAACACATTCGGATAATTGTTTTAGTATTACGGTCCACATTCTTTACATGTATTTGTCACAGAGGCTCTATAAATCTTTTTTTCTATCGCTTTCCTTGACCTTGTTTTTTCCTTAAGACCATTTTAAGTATTGACCGGAGGCTTATGCCATGATGTAATGTCAGACTATCACAAAACATTCCATTTATCCACTGATCAGAGATATGTCAGTAAAAGGTTTAAAATGAAGTATAACCTTGAAATTTACGATTTTTGAATCTTTTCCTTTAATAAGTGTCCATGAGAACTCACCTAGAACACAGACGGACAGTACCCATCAAAACCTAACTTCATCTTTGACTTACAAAAAAAACTATAAAATTAAGATTTGTTGTGTTTGGGCATGTACAACAATTTATTGTTTTGGAGAAATATTTGTTTATATTGATCGCGAACCACTGTTTTTATTACCTCGGATTGTGCATTACCTCAGTAACATGTGACAAATAAATCACTTAATGTAGCCGGTTAATGTACCACGTTTGCTGCGGAACGTGCTAAAGACATTCGGATGGAATTGTCTTGTCACAATACCAACACTGCACTGCAAGGGTTAATCTTTAAACATTAAAAGTAAGCTGCTCGGAAATCAAACAACATATTAGTGCAAATTGTTTCGAATAGAGACAACCCTTTGAAATTCCAAAGCATGTAATTTCATTGCGTAATCACGTTCACTAACCACGCCACTTCATTCTAACAAATTTTATGTAAAGTATTCTTTCTCTCCACCTTTTTCAATCACAACTTGTCTATCTTCAAGTATAACTAACTTTTTAAATACATAATTGGAATGCTTTTCAAACCTTATTTAAACTGAAAATCTCCGATTCTCAACTCCGGCAGCATACTACGTAGCCATCTTTCACAGTCGGGTACTGAGGAGTAAAATAATAATAATATATAATCCGCATGGGCACATGGACATGGGGAGGGTATACTTCTGAAGTTAAGTGTCACGTCGAAGGCCCTTGTGATAAAATTCTTAACTTAAATGTAACTAAGGACTACAAACAACAAGTGTACTTTATTGGTTTATAATAACAAGCATGATTTAATTGTTTATCTTCCTGCAAAACCAAAGGTGTGTTATTCATTTAAAGGATGAAACAAAACAAAACATTTTTCCGTTCATTCCGCGAGTGTCATGGAATGATGGCAAATTTCGCTATAAATGGCATTGCTTGGCCAGAGAAGTCTTTGTCATTCGCACATTGCTTCCCCAGCGAGACAGATTATCACAGCGATGAACAAAGCTAATTACACGCTATGTCATCGCTGAAGAAGGTTTTGGATTATTGCCCTTATCCCAGTTTGAAAATAAGCAGTTTCCAGTTCGAAACAACTCAATTTCTTTTCCCAGATGCAATTAATAAATAAAGATCCCTTTGATGTCTTCGTTTTGCTTTGGATTGCTTCTGTAAGCACGACATAATGTGGCATAAAAAGTCAAAAGAGCTCTACAATTGAAGCAATTATTTTTAATAATGCCTATTAACTCTGTGAAATACTTAACGTTTAAGAGGAAAAAGGTTAAGTTCTCGTTTGTGTCGGAAAAAAACAGCTTCGTATTCTACACACTTTCTAAATCGGAAGTTACTTAATTGTGGGCTATGTAACATGTATTAAAAATGAAATGACGGTTGTAAACTTAATCGAAGTCTAATATTCCGTTCAGAAACGGAAATATATGTGTGGTATCTCGAAGAGAGTTCGATCGCTGAACTGTGGCTCTGATGGCTACGAAAGCCTGAAACAGTAAAATTATGAAGACGTTCATTCACGTTTGTCTGTCAAAAAAACTTGTGTGCCAAACCGGTGATACTTTGCCATGAATGTAGGCAGATTTTCCAGCAATTAATTTATTTCAATATTCAAAATAGTGGAACTAAACACAAAAAGATAATTCAGTCATAAATTAAGACACAAAAAACAATGCACATACCCTTTCAAGGTAAAAAGAAAAAATAAAATTGTTATCATTTTTTCTTCAGATATCAGAAAACAAAAACCAACAACTGAAAACAGGTTTCAGGATTTTTATATATGATAATCCGAATGATAATACGACTTATGGTAAAAGTTTCTTCGGGTTTAAAGCTTATCAAAAAAATGCTATCAGACTAGTGCCAGAGGTATTTGTTTTTTCTTCCAAATCCTTTAATCCTTAATGAAGCTCTCCAGATGTACTCCTTTTCAAGAGTTATTCAAAGATTAAAACATTAACTGTAAACTGCCTATCAGACAGCAATAGGAGAAAAGTAACTAAAAGAGTTCCCTGTGCATCAAATGTTGAGTATAGAAAAAAAGTACCCTGACAATGATGGTTAGTTTAACGAGTGCAGTGTCTGTGATGCATCACTAAGCGATTTAGGTGTACGAGACAGGATCAAACTGGGTTAGCTTGACGTTGAGGGGGGCCAAATTGTCTGGATATCTTTTACTGAAACACGAGACGAAAAATGTCCTGTATTTTCTCCCACAGAGACAAATCATTCCTTAGATAGTGTAGTAAAAAAATAGTGTAGCAGCAATGACAGATTTAGAGATAATTTTGTTAAAATGTCACAACAAAATTTCAAACCTTATTTCTACTAAAATTTTGATGGTGATTAGGAATGTCTTTCGTACCTTATTGTTGCTGCCTCTAACTTTTCATACTGGTGTTTTCAAAATAAAGTTATCAAGGTATTAAACTGAAATAGGTTTGAACTAATATATTTCAACTCCCATTTCATATTGAATAATAGTTCGATGCCTTTTCTTGAAATATTCAGTATTCCAACCATAATGCAATTAATTTTTAACACCTATGTCTGTTCTACAAGATATGCCTCGAGCAAAGGTTCTTGAACTTGAAGTTGAATAGTAAATTAGATATTTACGTCACTGAAATAAAACTGAGTTTTGGTAAAGCGTTTATCAATAATCATACTCAATTTTAAAACTCGTATTTTCTTCAAGATTGACTGAGGTTTAGCTTGAATATTTTGATAATCGAAATGTTTTCCTCCAGCCCCACAAAAATATGACTTTGAGCGACTCAAAAAACGTGCTCTTTGTCTTATTTAATACAAACCGTTTCTTAGCACTTTTTCTGTCTCAGCTCATTTTTAAAACTTCGCACATAAATAACTTTCTATATGGGCCTCAAGTTGGAAGATCTAAATTACAAAAAGCAGAAAGAGGCAGCGTTATATTATGGTTAATTTTTTTTAACTTTGATCAGGGTGTATGTAACACTTTACTACCCGTGAACCTATTCGCAGCACGAAAGAAACATTTCTCAACATTTTGGTTTTTCAAACTACATCACAACTGTATTTTCCGACTTGCTTGCTTTGTTACTCTCAGTATTTATTTGGATATTCATGTTACATTTGCTAAGTAAGTCCTTTTGTTAAGTAAAATTTATGAAAAGTCGAGACACCCTTAAATACAGAAATTATAAACTATAGTCTTTCATTAAATTTTCTTTCCTCATACTTACTTCAAACTAACAGTTTATTTTACACGAATTAACTCATTCTTTATATCCTCTTCACAGGCTACACGTTTTCCTTCGTCTTTGAAATTTGAACATTCATTCTTGTTTTTCAAGCAAAATAGCAAAAGCAAAATCTACTCAATTAGAAAAACAAAATTGCAGTTCCCTTTCCTGCCATTCTTGTTAACTTGTTTGGTCACTTATATGTCAACTGGTTGAGGACCCCTTCTGGATATCGCTATAAAATTATCTGGTTGCTATGTTCCTTTAAGACTTTTTACTGATAAATTATATTTAGATTCAAAAGTTCGCTTGTTTTCATTGATTAAATTCGCATCGTAATGATTGAATCCACATTAACTTTGTTATGATGTGTTTTTCAAAGAAAAAGAAACAAATTATCGCCAGGCACAAAACATCTTTTGAGAAGGTTGACACCTTTTAGCATAAAATGAACATATTATTTTGAACTCTGTTGTAAATGGGCCAATATTTGTCCAAACAAAGCAGATCAAAGAAGAAAATTTAGTGCCACCTATAGTGAGAGAAATTTCGCTGCAATTTGCTAAACTGATGCATAATCGTGTCAAAACATCAATCTTCAAAACTATTCTCAATTAATCTGGTCCATTTCCATGCGTTTAAAGCTGCATCAATTCAGCTTAAAAAGCAATTAAGCACGTTCGTCCTCTCGTCTCTAAAGGGAAATTTGCCTTCGGGTAGAAATGAAACAACAATTACCATAAATGCAATGGTTGCTTATCTGAGCACACCATTTCATTCTGCTGTTTGTTAAAGATGTTTATCTATTATTATGCTCCGTATCACTGTCTGTATCTAAAAGATTCATTCAAGTTCAGAACTTGCTTCGGCGACCTTGGTCAAAAAATGCGATTAATTCAGTGTCAAGAATAAATATGAGCCTCTTAACGATAGTGTAGCTATGGAATATGTGTTTAAAGATTGTGTCTTTTCAAGCCTACTAGATAGCGAGCCGAGAGGCTTTACCGACGAATGGATAATAAGAATTGCACTAGAAACGGTTCTCTAAGCTTTTCGAGAACGGTAGCCATAAAGCGTTTTGACCACAAGTTACTCCGTATGGCAAACCCTGTTTGAAATCATTGATCAGTAATTAACGTAGAATAAGTTGTATATACAAATATTTTTCCATCAACAAAATACATTTTTCTAAACTATAAACAAGATGAAAGGAAGATTTAAAAAATCGCAGTCTTTTTGATTATCTTTCGGCAGTATTTTGGAATGGACAGATTTCGATTTTAGATGGCTGCGGACGAGAAAACTTCTAGAAAAGATCAAAGAAAAGAAATTATATTGTGTCCACTCCGGCGTTGTAATAATGGCCTTTCATTTGTCGTGAGCGAAACAAGTCAACCATTTCATGGTTTTAATTTAACGTGACGCAACAGACTGTTTAACCATATCAAGATACAAAGACATGATCTGCCTCAAGCTATAAGCTTCAATTAAACGCTGGTTCCCTCCTATTCACCATTTCTGAGTCATAAGCCACAACAGCCCAAGCGACGCTCTCGCTTCTTGGACAAGCGTGGAAAAAATGTCGAGACTCGAACCATTTCCGTGACATGTGCGGATTTCCTTTTTGTGCCAAAAGTAACTTCGTTTTTGTCACGTTCCACACATTTAAACATCTTGGAAGCTTAAAAGACAGAAAACCAGTTTTTGTTAACAAAAAAGGTTTGTCCACTTCCAATGTTATATGTGGAAGTATGTTTAACGTTCCAAGTGTAGCAACAGAGAAAAAGGCTATTAGTGTTGTTTCAAAGTGTCGAAACTTCCTACCTGTTACACTTACAGATTTTCTGGTTCCAGGTCAACCTATAATTCCCCCCAGTCAATGTAGTTTTCTTCAGATTCTTCAAGCACTCAAGTGACGCTTCTGCATCTAGGTGGCGCATCACAAATCTGAAAATATATAAATTATGGAGTTTCTTCCGTGGTAAAAACATTGTGCTAAGTATCAACGGTGCAGACTAAGGTCACTTGGAAAGCTCTTAAGATTTACCATCGAAGGAACTGAGATTCTGGACAGACATGTCTTTAAACTATGTCTTGTTAGCCAGTATAAGCTCCGTTCATACAGTAACTTCAAGCTCCACTTAGAATACAAGAACGATTATTCTGGGGATATGCTGTGAGAAGCCGATAATCAAGTTTTTTTTTTTTAAAAAGTTGCTCAATTTATTTGTGATTTTCTCAAGAAGAGACAGATATGCTTTTCTTCACAATTTATTTGAAATGAGCAAGACACAAATTCTATTGATCCCATCAAGCCTTCTCAAGTAACTGAACTCAAGCATTGAAAGCAAACACACAGAAATAAAACATACAGAGATTAAAGTTGATTCGAGATGATTGACTTATGTCTTCCATAAACGTTTTGAAAAAATCATAGCTGTTCGGTTTATAACTAGAACTGCTACACACAAATGGGCTTCAAATATTTATTTTGCTTCGATGAGATGGATGCAAGAGTTCATTAAGATTTGATCATAATACTTTAGCATTTCAACAAAATCAGGCGAAGACAAAATCTATTAAACTGTGTGAATGATTGACTAACTGGAGAAGATTTGAGGGAAGGCTTTCAACTTGTTTATCTTTGAGTATCTTGTCACCTTGACCCAAAGGTGACAAGGAACAGCGGGCAGGCAAAACCTTCTAACTATGCTTATAATGCTCAAACTACAATGTGACAACACAAAAGCTACCGTCTCCTTTTACTGATACCCAAGAATCGAACTTTTCCTGGCGTTAAAACTGACTGCTGCATGGAAACTATATTTTCTATTTAAAAAATATTAACGAGAACCCACGTTCCACGGTGAATGTCATTTGCATTATGAGCTAAATACACATCGTGAGCCTTGCTGAGAACCCTCTTAAGACTGGCACGCCCCTTTAAATTAGCTTACAATAACTTGATAATGTGCTAGTCGCCCGAAAAGATGACATTATCTTCAGGAGAATCCCATATGCTTTCGACATGATGGAGAAGTAATTACCTTGGAGATGAGGTGAAAACGATATAGAATGAAAACACTTTGGTTCATAGAAAATTTTTTGTGGCTATGTTTGGGTTCGAGTTTAAAATGCGTGAGCGCGACTGAAACGCTTCACTACACCCCACATGAAAACATCCGCGATATGTTCTTGCCACGTTTCAATATATTGGACTGTGTTCTAGCATGTCGCTCGATTTTATTTAACATATAAGAGCTGGACTGTGCTTAGTGCATCTGGCTTGTTTCATTCTTAAACGTTCGGGTTAAACGCATTTAATGCATTGGCGATCTTACGGATCATGTCTGATAAAGCAACAACGCTTGGAACCATTTTGGCTTTTGTCTAGTATCTATCCTCGTTCAAAAGCTGTCTGGCCTTTTAAGCCATGAACTGTCAAAAAAAGAGGAAACAAATTTCTGATATGTGAAAGTATATGATGAGTGACAGAATCAAGCACCCAAAAATGAGCAAAAAGTAAAGAGTTTTTCAAAAAAAAAAGATATTTTATTTTCCTAAGACTTTAATGGATTCTCAAATGACTACGTTCCTGCCATTTGTCAAACACATTAGCTGGAAAAGGGTTATCATGTTTGGCATTGAAGCGTTGGTGATTTAATGTAACTCGAAAGGTATGAACTTAAATTGGACATATCAAGTATTCAAATCTGAGGATATTGCTGTCTAACAGGAGTAAAAAGAGAATAAATTATGATTGCTGACATACACTGAACAAACACATTACGAGCTCTTCATACAAACCCTTCCGAGCAGCTGGGACCAAATTCACTTTCTCATCAGAACGTTTCCATTAAATGCAACAAATACATGTCACTAAAAGTAAAATGCATTACAAAAACGAAGTTTTATTCGAAGTAACAGATACTTTTCAATAAAAGGGCAAGGGGTGCAAAACACTCAAATTTCCATTTTGATTTTTTACTTTGTTTTTTTTTAATATAAATAATTTAAAATGAACACATTTATAACATTTCGGCTCCCATATTCTCCCTGTGTGGCCAGTGGAAAATCTAGTATTTGAAAGTAAATCAAAGCCTTTTAGTCAAAACTTCAACTTTGTTTTGAAAGTTTCATGACAGAAATGATATTTTGATGATTATTGATTTTGTTAAATATTGATGATTTCGTAGCTGTTAAACACAATTTCTTCTTTGCACGAATAATGAACAAACTGAATGGTTTAAGCTACGGAAGTAATTTATTTCAAAGGGCAATAATTAGTGTTAAAAAACTCGAGAAAATGGCACAAAACTCTATCTGCTGTCAAGGGAATAAAATCAAACAGGAAATGAGCAGCTGTCATTTTTATCTGCAAAAATCGAAAAATTTAGGGTATTTGACCTGTACATATGTACATCTAAATATTGCAAGATTTACTTTAATCCTAACGTTAATCTGTTGTGTGTGACAAAAGGCAAACTAGACATTAAAAGCAATTACATAGATGGCTTTATAATTTGCACTGCTTGAGATGAAACAAATATGTTAGCACAAAGAGCTTCTACTTTTGAGTGGAAATAAATTATTAAAGACAATATTTTCATTTCAAATTTGGGGGCATTTTGGGAGAAAGCAAATATGAACTTGTCAACCAATGGTTTGGCCAACACGGCCATGCAGGAGCTGACAAAAATTACGCTTTGGAAGGAGAAAAGGACCAAATGAATCCAATATTTGAACATAATGAAACTTTAATTAATATATCTTCTTTGAGCAATTAATACAATGTGGAAAAAGTATCACAATGGCCAATACACTTTTTACAACGCTCTTTCAATTTACACATCTTTTATCAACGCAGAAAAAAACTGAACAAATGTTGACTTCTAACTTAGCTTCATCACCTGTTCGCTTGAGAAAACATTACTTGAAACATCTTTACTCTTTGTGTTCAAACAAAAGGCCTCAATTGACTGGGCCACCATTAGTAATATCTTAGCTATCTATAGAATGTGTCGAATAGGCGACATCTTGGCGGAACAGTGTCTAAAACAAACCATGCTTTCTGATGATATTGTTTCACTGCGCAGTTCTCTGCTGATTTCACGGCAAGATTCCGGTTTCTCTTTTTTGTTTATCGAATCAAACCACATTCTCTATTTCATCTTCTGATTTGGGTAGCTGAAAACGCAAATAAGTGTTGGGTAGAGACTTGTTATCTGGGTGTCTAAAACCCAGGGTCTAAGAACTTTCATTGGAAACAATCAAGAGAAAATGAAAGCTGGATATACTGTTTGAGGCGCGCCTCTCCGCTGAGTTTCCCTTCAAAACCGCAGGATCACGCATGCTCTAAAATTTTTATTGAATGAGCTCAAACAATATACGTAATTAACAAATAAAATAAATCTTTGGAGAAAAGGATTGACGGAGAATATTTTTTTTCGAGTTCGTTACGCACGGAAGGTGTCTGGAATATATCGCCATTTGTCAGGGGCTTATCGAGTTCACAGGAAATTATGCCTCTGCTCTGCCCCCTCTAAGTCTGTCTCCGACCTTTCTACATGTAATTTCCAAAATTTTGAAATTTTCCACAACTCAAATATTTTTTTGATGTCTTTTCCATGTAATTTATTTTCTTGTGAAGTTGGTGCTTGAGTTTGGTGTTGCAAAAAATGCAATTATAACAATAGCATATTCACTGCATAATGAACCCGAATATTTATTCAGTAAAGTACACTTTTTAGATGCGTTTAAAAGAAAACGTCACTTGCTAATGTGAAAATGCTAATAGTGAAGACTATAGTGTCCCATTTAACAGTCTAAACAAATGGCCACACTTTGTATCACCAAGTGTTTTGACAGCTCCAGCCAAATTTAAAAACTGTAACAAACGCCACGGCTGTCATCGCGTGTCTTGATTTGCCAATGAGGACGCGAGTTGTTACGTCAACTGAGGAAGAGGAGACAGCATCTAATTGGTCGTGATTGACACACGCTAGAGTTACTTATTCCCAGAGTGTGGGCTATAAACATCAGTGCGATCATTTCCTCGTAGCCATTTACTTCATTTAGCTGACTTTCAAAAGTCAATTTCAGAGTCGTGGCTGTAAGTTTTCTAAGTGCGAGCGAAGTAGGGAGCTCAGGGTCCGGCGGAATGATTCACACAGCCAGCATGAACGCGCCGTTTTCAGTTAGCCGCATTCTAAATCCCTCGGAGTATCACACAAGTTACCATGAGGCAAGCCAACCTGATCAATGCCTAACTCACATGTCTCACTCATCGTTACGTTCTTCTCACAAGGTCGAAGAAACCCCAAACACGATGTCCTTGCATGACTCGCGTTCAAGCCAAAACTTCCTGTACTCAGACTCAACCAGGTTGCAGTACCCCCGCTTAAAACATGAGTCGAGTCCGCCGGTTAACCATCACAATACGAATTCGAATGCTCTCCTCGACAGCCATACGACCGGTAAGCTAACACGACTAGCTTATAAAGTCACTCAGTCGGCTAAAGCTAAACAAGCAAAGATTAACAGACATTAATGTGTGTATCTTCGATTTATGAAATCGTGTTTAATTTTCCCATTTTGTGCGGTTGTTCATATTATTAATAAAATCTCTGTGGCGAAGTAGGGGGAGGGAAATTGTTTCAAGTGTCTTAAAAGAGCAACTCTATTGAAAGGTTAAGCCATAGCTACACAATCATTGAGATTTCTTTAGGGAACTCGAATGAGTTGAACGCAAGAAAGCGATTGGTACTCAGGGTTTGAAAAGCGAGCCCGATAACTATTACTTATATTTTCAGCTGAACAATGTGAACGACCAGAAGAATAGAGTTAAGAATCACTGTCATCCGTTGCAACGAAAATATTTACAATCTGAAATGTTCTGGGCGTGGAACCCTTTCAGAACCTTAATTACTGGAGGAACCCCTTAGGGTAAACTGTTTTATGGTATGGAGTTGTTGATACTAGTTGTGGCTTTGTGCTGACACTCATATCTAACTGTTGGTTATCCCTATCTATTAGGGTCGATGGACTCGGAAATAAGCACCAAATCCGAGGCTCGTGAGATCCAAGAGCTTCAACAGTCAACAACACCGGGTAGCACCGATTTACAGCAAAGTGACGGAGCTAATAAACCAACAAAACGAGTGAGGAGAAAACCGCGGGTATTATTCTCTCAAGCGCAAGTTTACGAGTTGGAGAGGCGTTTTAAACAACAGAAGTACCTCTCAGCGCCTGAGCGGGATCACCTTGCTCAAATGCTCAAGCTCACCTCGAACCAAGTCAAGATCTGGTTCCAAAACAAACGTTACAAATGCAAGAAGCAATCAATGGAGAACAAGGCGCGAGCGGGAATGGAGTCGTGGTATAGTCTCCCTCCAGAACCAAGACGAGTTGCAGTTCCCGTGCTAATGAAAGACGGCGAATTATGCTCCCCTCTTCGGGAACAGATGCCCCCATATGGCTTAAATATGAATGCTATGAACATGAATGTCAATGCTATGAGCATGAATTCGCCAATGAACATGAACACTCCAATGAACATGAGCTCCTATCACTACATGCCGTACCCGACGCAAGCGAACACGATAACGAACAGAACATGGTAGTGCTGGAAGATTTATAAGCAGGACAAAACTCTACCTTTTAAATAACTCTTAAACTAAGATGTATGTACGCCGTTAAATTATATAGATAGAAAATGCGATATATTTAAATTTTCCCTTATTGTGGGAAAACAGACGGATAAAGGAAGTCTTAAAATTAATTAAATTCTGAATCTGTGGGCAGCGTTCAGATTTACGTTTTGGCACACCATATTGCTGTGCACGGAAATTTACGAGATATAAGTTGTTTTTAGAGACCCAATGCTGTTAAATTCGTTAATTCTTGCGTGAACGATGTGTATTTATGTTGGTTACGTGTATAGCGTGGCACTTTCATAATCATTAGGTGGTATAATTGCTATTCAAGATTCAACAGGTTCCCGTACATTTACAATATGCTTTCACAAATATGCTAGGAGACGAGAGCTGTAAATTCAACATACATCTTTCGACTTTATTTTCACCAGGCTTTTGCCCTAAGAGAAACAATATCGTTATCTTAACGTCAGTACAACAGTCGTTCAATATATATACGCGCCTTCCCGTGTACACGCTAAATTGTGTTACCACAATGCACGCCTCGAATGTGAGTAAAATCTCTTCTTGATATGAGATGGAATTATATGATTAGGCTTTTCCTCTTGTCGACGTTATCCGCCTCACAAAGACTCGATAACAGATTTGTCGACAGATTGTGTTCGAGGACACGTTTTTGTAAAGACCCTGAGCCAGTGTCTATTTATGTCGGTTTGCACTGATAAGTTGAGGGGATATAAAGACAGTTTGAAGTCAGAAACAAGGGAGTCAGACTGCCTCGCACAAGCTTAACATACAGAGTCGGAGATAAATACACAAGTTCCTTATTAAGTGAGGATATTATAGTAATTAGCGAATCGCTGCCAACACAAACTCTAAATATACCTAATAATTGTAGGAGCCGACAAGAACGACAAAATTAACGGTAACACTCGCTGCTTTTAAATTTCTGTGACCATGGTACCGTGTATTGCTCTCGTTAATGACCGAAAAAACATTGCCGTGTTTCTTATATTAAAATCAAAGTTTCTGTAGTTGAGCTTTGTCTTTGTTTTGCCTACGCAACACACGTTACACGCAAGCAATTCAGATTGTGGCACAGAGATTTCCTCCCCCGAAGTTTCCGAAATGACTGAAAATGTCTAAAGATTTTTTTTCGTTTTCTCACTTTTACTGATTTTCCTCAAGGCGAGCCGGCGGGAAGAGCTGAGTTCACCTGCCAAAATTCTATATTACCATATTGTTCACAAAATTGCCTATCCATTTTGATTTATACAGCTCTATTTGCTTTCTATTCAGAACTCCCCGTACCACATCCACAAACACAATAGAATTGAGGATCCAATGCGGAGAGACGAGTCACACATCCATCAAGTAAATTGCTTTCTATTCAAGTCTTCTAATGGACTTGTAGCTCTAAACTCACAGTAATGAACTACGAGAAATAATCCAGTGTGGTTACACGAAAGCTCTCTAAAGCTATGAATCTAATGGAGTAACCTATTCATTTCAGTACACGTTCGAATTTTTGTATAAACAACTTGGCACTCGAAGTTTGAGCTGACACAGGGATTGACATCAGTTTGTTTTTCAATCGCCTAAATCTGTCAGAAATTATAAATCTCGGCAAGGACCTGTCTTGTTTAGTTTACGGAAACTATGAACAAAAACATCGATCGCTCGCAGCAAAACTAATGGGAATTTGGAAAGGAAAGATTACACTTAACAATTACGTTGGCAAATAGAAACTTGCAAAAGTGCGATATTTTGACATACGTTATATGTGTGTGTTTTTCAATCAAATTGATTGAGAGTACTAAATCCACTCGGTCGCAAAGCCATTGAATGTCTCAATATTATCATGCTGATTACTGCCGTTCTTTGGAAAACACTTCCTCTAAGCTTCCGCTGAGAGGTAAAAAGAGAAGAGAATGAAAGTTTGCTAAAAGTTGACTATTGTATGGAAATGCGTAAAAGTGCAAGTAAACCTAAGAGACAAAAAAGCGCCATCTGGCGCGCTCTGCATTCTCTCCACGTCAATCAATCACTGCAATCATTAAAAGACATGAGCTGACAATAGAAAAACAATAAACGAATTAAGGCGCTTGCAAAATGAACGATGTGATTGGCGTTAGCTGTTAAATCATTATCAGCTAAATAGCTTTCCACAAGGACTGTCGAGGAAAACATAATTTCCACTACAGCCCAATTCGCGCTTTCCCACGCAGTCCTGTCACTCGTAAAACTTGTATCGTTCATTCGTTTGAATCGATGTCTTTAATGGATTCAAGATTTGAAAAATGAAAAAAATAAATTGTGCTTTTGTGACGTCTAGGATACAATGAATGGGGTCAGCATGTTTTTAAAAACTTACTGAGTCTTCAATCACCTTTTCGACACAACTTGTTTTGAGTGTTGTTTTAAGATCTCAGTGGGTTTGATCGAATTGCCCCAGCTCTGGATCACAACGTGGCAACAACGGCGCCAAAAGTCTAAACAAAGACTGTTTTGAGAGGGGATGTGTAATTTGTACTCTGACTTGTTCAAGAGCCACCTCGACAATCGTTCTCTGCTGTTCTGTGCAGCTCAGTAATTGAGAGGATGTGTTTTCTTAATTACATTGTGTCAACGCTCTTTAATGCAGTGTCAACAGTCTACGCAAATGAAAACTGTAGCCAATCAGAGACCGCGAATGGCTTAATTTTCTCATCATCAGCTACTAAGTGATACGAGAACTCGGACCAATAAGCGATAAATGTCAAATTTCGAATCTTTATCAATGAATAAAGATATTGTGAAATTCCTGTAGGCCCCCAAGTGCTGTATTTAGAAAGGCAGTGTTCGGAGCAACGGGCGGTATCTGGTTTCTTATCCGACGGCAGCGGGATATCGAGATCGGAGACGGATTCTTGTACTGTGATCGAGCGAGTAACTTTAAAGCAAAATTATTCTTCAGTCGAGAGCTGGTACTTGAAAGAATGAGTGAAGACAGAAGACCTTCCGTAACTCCCTTTTCAATCTCGGATATCCTAAACAGAGAGGGTTCACAAAGCAGCAGTTCTATTTGGGATTCTCGACACACATGTGAAAGTCCGACTGTGCCTGTGCCATATCTAGCCCCACCACAATATATGCAAACATCGCCATCTCATTCCAATTTACAACCATTCAGTGCTTGTACAAGGTACCCGTGCGGTTCTGTTGCTAGCTCCCCCAAAACTTCAAGTGACAGAAATTTGGATGAAAGTTCAATTCAGAGATCTGACAGCAGACCGAAGAATAATGGTGAGTGCGTGATTTGTCTGTTTGTAGTGTGGCTGGGCTGTTGGTGGTCTTTAGGTGTTAAATGTCGAATGTGTAGTTTGTAAAACGCCCCTCAATTAATGTGATCTGCCTCCCTGATATTAAAGTTTTGTTCTTCCGCAACAGAGAAGGGGGAGACAGAGGAATTCCGCACTTCGACTACAAATCAACACCAAGATGCAAAACCACGAAAGAAACGATCCCGGGCTGCCTTCTCTCATGCTCAAGTATTTGAGCTAGAACGAAGGTTTAGTCACCAAAAATATCTCTCGGGACCAGAGAGAGCTGAGCTAGCTGGAGCGCTAAAACTGACTGAGACTCAAGTTAAAATCTGGTTCCAAAACAGACGCTATAAGACAAAACGGCGACAGATGGCCTCCGAGATTTGCCCGCCGAGCGCTGCCAAGAAAGTCGCTGTCAGGGTTCTGGTACGTGATGACCGAAAGCAGTATGAGGAATTAGGACTGGCTGCTTTACCAGTAGCTCCCTTTAACTACGCGCCACCTTCATACGCAGCACACTGCGGTTACTTTTGCTTAAGCCCAACGTTACAGGCGCCATCATATCAGTAGATAACCACTGCCACAAGCTAGAGCTAGGACAAAAATATATCACCGCTTCAGGACACGGACATTCGACGTGCTACAGTGGAAAAAATTGTACGATACATTTTCACTAGAAAATTTACACGTTTCGAGTGCACTACTTGAAGCATTAATTTTGTGTTTGGAGAGTTTAAGTAGAGTTTTAATGTCAAGAGTTTACGAGCAATATAGATAAATCGTAAATTCTCTTTGCCGTACGGAAGTGGAACTCTCAACGATTGGAGTGTTCGATCAAGAACTCCGGTTTTCTAAAAGTTTACCCAGGCTAGTGAATTGGTTTCAAAGTAGTTCCACTGCTAATTAGTTATAATCCTCGATTAGGATTAGGCTAAATGTATCATAATATATTGAACAAGATTACAACCTCTCCAGATTCAAAGTGTCAAATTTATTATAGAGTTTTACTCCGTATGCGATGGAGGGGGGCGCTAATGTTTCAACGTTTATTACAGATTAGAAGGGAAATAAAATAGGAGGCTACGACTTTTAATAAAGCATTTCCTTTTGTAGAACGGGTTAGGCTACTATTAAATGTGAGCATTAAAAGGTTTATTTATTGAACATATGAAAGTTGCCTGATGCAGGCGAAATATTTCACCAAGTACATGAAGTACATAATGTAGCCAAAATTGGTCCAACGACAGTGTTAATTGTAATTGTCATTTCAAAAAGGCTTTATGTTAATGCTGTTGTGTATTTCTTCAAAGGGTCTTGTGAAGCTTCGTGTAAAATAAAACGAAAACTCATAAAATGCCAGTTAATTCAGAGATATATTGCCTTTCCATTCTTTATGAGGTAGAGTTTCCCACACGCTCAATGCTGGTGTCAACTCTGAATTTAAACAAACGACATTCACAGTTTAAAATAGCAAAGCAACGCAACGGCTCTTAATTCAGTGTCTGTGAACAGAGGGTTTCATATACAATTTGCAAACCTAGCTGGCCACCTACATATCAGATTTGACCCTCTCCAAATGCAATTATTCTGTTGAAGTTGATTATGGTGCATCGTTCATCAGGTACAAAGCCGCTCATTAGTGGTCATTATAAAGGCTTTTATTCAGAGACTTAATGTGATTGTAAAACACTTCTTTACAGCAGTTTATCTGCCCCTCCTATGACACCTCTTTTAACAACTTTCTATCCTACTAGTGAACCAATACAAGGGACTTAATAATCAAAAGATTTGTTTCTTGTGGATGGAATGTGCTTTTGGCGTAAAAATTAAATCATGCCAAAGGATTGCGATTCGAAGAAAAACAATCTTTGACACCTTTTTCGTACACATTGTACAACGGAAGTGAACCCGAGAAATATAAATTATATAACAACATGTCATTTGTGTCTTGCTTTGGTAGATGTGTTCAGAACTCATCAACTTCAGCACGAATGTATTTTAATGGCAGTTTAATTCTGATTGAAATACTTCACGGGTTCCAAATGTTAGCATTTTCGTCTAAATGCCTTGGTTTCCTGTTTGTAAAGATTCGTAAAACGATAATGCTCATTACATTATCACTGCTTTGCATTGTCCATCGTGAGTGCTCTATTTAGAGATCTCTGCTGATCGAAAAACCAAATTTGCACCAATAACAAACTCCGTGCTGGGCTTTAACACAGGGCACAGCTGTACTCTGAAAGTTCTTATCTCTACGGTTTATTGTTAAAATATTGTCCCAAGAAAAAAAGCATTTTCTGTCACAACGAGGAATAGCAAGCCCGGGCAATTAGAGACAGATTGGTTTCAATGGAAATGTAATGGACGTGTCGCAAGTTGAGACAGCACTCCAAATGTCCTAAAACCACACACGTAAAATAGCCTCTCCGATTTCAGTTAGCTTAAGATAATGCCCTGTCAAAAACTAAACATCAAAGACAACATTCCGAGCAAACAAAAACATTTTAGAGTGAAAAGAGATCTTGTGTTATCACTAGTTAAAATGGAGCACGCGTCAAATTGCCAAAAATCTGTGAAGCGGTATCATAGTATTTCTGTTCTCGGACGACCGAAGGAAATCCATTGAGGGCGTACTTCACTTTAATGATCGGAGGCTCACGACCCACTTAAGCAGTTGAAAGAATTCTTTAATTAAATTTGCAGCCAATTCTGGTCTAACACTGACATGGCCGTGATCTTGGCTATCATTTGAACTGCAATTGGAGTTCTATCACCTCTCTTATCTCTAATAGCTTCAGCTTTTCTTGTCACACGCTTCCTGGCCTAAATATCAAGGTTCTAACTTCAGCTGTGTGATATGTAAGAGCCATTTTATTTGCCATCTTCTTGCAATCATGTTAGCTAAAAACATGGTTTGTAGTTTAAAGTAGTACAAAAATTAGTGCATCACTTTTAAAATATAATTACTGAACTTCTAATAGAACCTCGCTAGCGGAAATCAGCCTAGTGTTAAGGTAAAACCATTAAAATATTTCTTTCATAAAATAATTCGGTTTTAGGAAGGTACCAAACTAAAACTGTTCGTGCACTAAACATTTCCGGACCGACCTCGCTTTCAAACAAAGCTCTAAATTGTCTGAACAAAAGATATTTTAAAATCAAGCAAGTCCATTCTTTATTACTAACTCCCCGTAGCGCATTTACTGGGATTTGAACGGCGCTATTAGCAAAAACAGGCTATTGTGTTTAGGTGTAAAATAGCAGAGTTCTTTTATTTTTGTTTAAATCTTTCTCCTTCATTTCTAACACATTAATTACTATTGAGATCAAGCCATTGAACAAAGGCGTTCGGATGAAGAATTAAATTACATTGTCCCATCTTCTGGCTGTGGTTGTAGAATGATTTCCGGCACAAGAAAACCCATTTCTGGATCTGAACACTGACTTTCTTTTCGTCTGGGTAAGTTGAAATCTTAAATCGAAGGCTAGATTTTCATGTTCAGCGTTAGCCGGATTTGGTTGCTTTGTATGTGTTTCATGGGACAAGAAAAATGTGCCCGACCCACTCACAGACGAGCTGATTTTACGTTATTTTCTTTTAAGGGCTTCGGAGGCAATATTTGAGTGAGGCGAGTACGGGGGTATCATTTTATGAAAGAAAGCAAGTTTTCGACGCAATATTCACACTGTGATTTGTGAATTTAGTCCGCTTGTTTAGTGTTGCCACGAGTTACTAAATGTGCCTTCCGCCACTCAGGAACTGAGAACGGCAGTTAGTTTTAATGGTTTTGTTAGCCAAAGTAAACAGAAACATGAATTTAGGATTGGAAAAATGTACTTGTAATGGCTTTTCGTGTGTCAGCCCTTATCGGTGTGGATTGGGTGGTCTGTGGTGAGATTGGTCATTTTTCAAGGTTTTCCATGCAGTTGCGGTTTACCACCGAATGCTAGCGCACGTGGTAAGAAGATAAAAGCATTGCGTCTGGATATAAACCTCTAAAACGTTTTGCAGTTGTCTCAAACCATCTCATCTGCATAAAAGAAGTTACATAACTAGCTTTTGCTTCAAAGTTTAGGACTTTTCTCCTTCACATGTTCAAACTTAACATCCTCTGCTTTCATCAGCTTCATATCTTCACCTCAATATTGCCTTTAGGCTTTGCTGTAGCCCAAACTAAAACACATCGAGTTTCAATTCTCCACGTCAAAAGCTAACTGAACTTCTAACCGAGTAATGAACAGAACAAAACCGGACATCACTAACATTTTCTGAAGTATAGAGATATAAGGATATTAGCCGTAGATTTTCAGTAGTCTTATGGGATGTTATCAGCAGGTTACAAAGCATAGTTGACATGTTTTGTTTGGGTCAGAGAAACTGACGATGTCAGGTTCCTCTCGCATAATGGAGACGTCAGAATTTAGACAGAGATAAGAGCTGTTTTCTTTGCTATTTCAGGCTTTGACTTATCTTCTTGAAAACACTGTCAGTGCTGGCATCACATGGTTTGACTGGACGCCCCGAAATCTGTCACAAGACCTCCAATATGCACTGTGTCATGTCCAGACCGATAGGCTTTTTAAAAATAGTTGACTGAAAAAAGTCCACGTATTTAAAACATTTATACTATAAATATACAGCAATGAATTTTCGTCCAAAGGCTCTGGAAATGCCAGTTATCTTTTATTTTCCAAGGCCATTTGAATTAATAAGGAAACTGAATTGTTTTTGTCTGTAAAACTTCACACAACGCAATGCTATGTCAAACTAAGTTTGAGTTTACTGAGTTTTTAGAAAAAAAATACTGAAGGTAAATAAACTGCTATAAATCAAACCCTTCGTTAAATTAGTTTTGAAAAAAAAAAATAAATACGAAAGCACTCAGGCTCACTTATAAACGGATAATCAACTCGCTCTCTCTTTCGGATACCGGCGAAGATCACAAAAAATGTATAATCAGCTGATAAAATATTAAACAACGAACTGATCAAGTTATCGAAGTCTTTCGGGATGTAACAGTCAAGGAGGCAAGCAGATCAAGTGAAGGTGATTCAGTATTAAAAGTGCACTAAAATGAGTCTTATATGCATACTTGCGCACTCGCATAGTCATAGCCAAAACTACATTCTTGACGCCCCAGACATAGCACTTGTCTTTCGGCTGTTATAGTCCTGTGATAGTGGGTAGCAGTTCACCCAAAATTAGTATCTAATAATTGGTCCGAACTATTAATATGGGAATCATATCATAGATTTGTTTTAACTAAGAATGTTTGTGAAAGTGAAAGCTCAATGAGTTAACATGTTTAAACGTTTTATAGTCTTTCTTTTCTCTTATTTAACTTTAACTTAAAAACAAGTATTACAAAACAGAAACAAAGAGAATGTCTGCAGCCATGGTCAAAATGGAGTATTTGCAAAAATGAAACAGGTTGAAAAGTTGGGTTAGAAATGCTTTAAAGAGTACAAAAGACTGAAAAACTGTCTTGAAGCGAGCGGTCCAAAGCTGTAACGCGGTGTGGAAGTGTAATTTCCAAGTTATCAGTTAGGATTTTTTATTTACATTCGTTCAGCTGTTAACACGTTAAATGGTTTTTAAGATATTTTAGCTAGCCTCTCCAGGAGATAAATTTTATCACTTTATTTTCTGCTTCAAAGCACCTAAATTTAAACAGTGGACGCCGTGCTGTGAAGGAAACCAAGTTTATGGCGAAAAGAAGGGCTCGCTGCTTGAAATGATTGCTCGATAGAGTGCTTTAAAATAACAGCCTAATGATGCCGCTAACCCGTAGGCCAAATTTCAAAAGACGTACACGCTACTAATAACAGGGTCTATTATAATTGAAAATGTTTCTAATCCGCTTAGTTTATACACGCTGTGAACAACCACTTCACAATGCCGTTTACCGCGGAAGCTATTTCACTATTTGAATAAACCCGTTCTTTATCTTGTTTCTATTTATATTCCAAAGCTCTAATTGTAAATGTTCTCTGGGTATAGGTACGAAAGGAAGCATTTCTGTGAGGGCGGTAGGATAGAATGAACTTTCTAACTGAAATGATAGTTCACAGCGTAAGAGCTGGTTTTAAGAATATATCATCGCATGTAATAACGAATTCGAATAAACCATACATAGATTCATCTATCGTAGTATGTAGGATCGTCTTTACAGTGTAATATAATTATTATCAGGCGAAAAGGCCAAGTTATATTCCATCACTCAGTTACCTTTTTTACATTAAGTTTAATTTTGTTTAAGGAAGGAATCCCTGAAACAACCAACGCATTGCATTCGGTTGGCCACAACCCAAGACGTACGAGTTGTTAAAATGTTTGGAAATGTGTTGGTGATAGAAACTTAAATAATTCAGTAATGTATAAACCTCTTTAATATAGTTGTACGTGCTCTAGAGACTAAAACATACAAAATATAAAATCAGTAACTCAAGTCTGATCTCATACTATACTTTGTTATACTAATATACTTATAATAAAAAAAATACAGGTTTATTGACATGTCATCGCATAAAGTGAATTAACATATATATTTTAAAAAATTGGTAAAAAGTTTTAAAATACAAATTTACAAATTGCAAGACTGGGGTTACAAGGCAAACTGTTCTTAAAACTGTCATGGTAATTTCTAAATTTAACTAAAAATACTTACAGACATAATAAAAAATAAACTTTTTTTAGCAGCAAACTAATGTAAATATTCTTTATACTTTTTTGATAATTTTTGATGTTTTATTATATTGTAGGTACGGTATCCCTCCTAACTGAGAGGTTTCCATCCTCCTGCTGTACTTTAACGACACGTTAATACAGTTGTTATTATTTCTGTCGTTATCTATTAATATTATTACTTATATTATTGTTGTTATTATTATTAATAATATCATACATTATTCTCTAAAGTTCTACGTTAATATATAAATGCATATACTTACACCTATGCTACCATTTTACTATGATGGTATAATCAGGAAATAAAAGAAAATATTAAAACAACTGATTCACTGGCGTATCTTTAACTTTAGGATTCTTGCAGATGAAAAAGAACAGCTGAAAATAATTTTCAGAATTGATTAGTTTTAAATTAGGCTAACGCTGTAAGAGAACGGTTATGAGTACGGGTTAGGGGTATGGCTTAGCTAAACAGAATATTAATAATTATAAGAGACTAAATTTGTTACGCTAAAAACAGTGCAGCAAAACAATATTTTTCTGTCATGTACTATGGCACATCATTTCCGAACTCAGTCGATTGCATTGACAACGTTTAACATTTGATTGACATTGTCGGTTGTACAGTTTTGTATAAATCTCGGTCTAGGGTTGCGGGAAGGGAGAAGTCATCACCTTGAATAGCGCACTACGACCGATAGCAGGTTTTAACACTGACCTTGGGCTATAAATGTCAACTCAGTGACACAACTTATAAGTTTTTTTTAACTGAAGCTATCTCTGAACAACAGTCAGTACATGGACATCACTAGCGCTGTCTGTGTTTCTTGTTCGTCAACTTGTGGTTTGATAAATTCACTTTCACAAAAAGAAACGGGAGTTACGATAGACATGCAGGCCCGGCTGTCAGCCGTGGTCATTTAATTCGGGCTGAGTTCCTAATCCGGTCTGAGAAAAAAAGGACTGCTTTCACCTGAATTATTTATTGAAGAGTATTAGTTCTATGGGAACAGGATTCGGTATATTGTAATTCCTGTTTGTTTTTCATTGAGTGCGAACTCGATTACTTTCCAATTAAAGTTCTATTTTCACTGTGTGATTTGCGTGATATGTGTTTACAAAACCTGTTGAAAATATTTAAACTACAACTGAATCCTAGCAAACCTGCCAAGAATTTAAGCATTTTACTCGTATAATATGGGTCTAATCCATTCACCAGTCCTTGCATTTTGATTCAACTTCACTTACAAAGTGTTTTTCATTCCCTCTGTGGTTAAATACACCTGTTTTTTGTCACAAAACGTAATTAACGACTATTCTTTTAAGGACTGCAGAGTGTAAATTAATAAATTTGAAAACGTATTTAACAAGAATATCTCAATTACTTAATCTTAATGCATATTAACAGACTAATAGAGTATTTTTGTACAAAAATTTTAATCAATTTGAGCTTTCAACTTAGTTTCGTTATGATGCGGTTAATTTTTATCGTGTTTTGACAGTAATTTTAAAAGTCCACGAGATTTAGAAGTGATTTTCTCGACATTCAACTTGATCAAAGTCACGGACAGTGAAGACTCACCCTTGGCCAAATTGAATTGGCGTTCGAATTCAGTGCGAGCAATTTACTCCATAAGAAAGACGAGAATATAGAGCCGCATTTGCTGTGTCTTTGGATCATATCCCTTTTTCCTCGCGATCAGACAGTGTTTGAGCGAGTTACAGCTGTCATAAAAAGTTGATAACCAAAAAAAAATTCTGAATGTCTGGCTGAAATTAAATGCTAATGGTGTTTTTGTAAAGTCGTCGGCTTGTGATGCAGCTGTTACTGAAAAGAATTTCTGACAAATCTGATAAACTGTTGCCAAATCACTTGCATTGTTGAGCTTTGGTGAGTTTATTATTAGTCTTGAATGTGATAGAATTTTGCTCTTAAAGGTTGCAAAACCTCGTTGTTTTATCACTCATCATGGAAGTTCTTACTTTATTGACATTTCATGGGAACTTGCAATTCTTGGTAAAAAAAATTACGTGTCCCACAGTGTGTACAAACGCCCACTTGCGAGTTGCCGTAACCTGACCCTCGGAAACATGTGCACCCTGAAACGTGATTTTTTTTAGTTTCGCCAGCTATCGCAAAGATCTATTTACTCAGTGTCAAATAAAGCGGATATCAACAAACCTGAAACCGTAAAACGTGAAAGAAACACAAGATAAATCATCGCAATGGGTCGGTGCTTTTGATAAAGTCTTGATCTCGAAAACGTGAAGGACACTACTAAGAGTCGTACTTTAGGGAAGTGTTAAACTTCTGTAAACCTTTTAACTTAATAGTTATTCAAGAATGATTGCGTTTTAATGTGATTCTCCGTATTAATATTAGTGTATGGTGTGAAATCGTGTCAAATGATAATCAGACCACAGGCTGCGTCGTTATTTTGACTCCTTGGTTGTATTGATAGATCGCAAAACCAGTTTGTTGAACAAACATACATATATACACTATATATATATATCAGGCAAACATACACATATTAATATTTATAATTCATCAATAATTTTCATTGTGAAAATGCGCGATGCTGTTGGACAGAATCGATCACGTGATGCACGCTGGCAGGGCCAATATTTTTCAATATAGCAGGGCCAATAACTGCAACCGCTGGCAAGCAATTAAAAAATTATTCTGTTTTTGGTTACTTTTGCTTATAATGGTCGAAAACTCAGCTTCTAGGTTGGAAGGGCAAAGAAGACGAAGTTAGTTAATAATTCAATACCACAAAACACAAAAAACGCAAAAAAATTTCGCTGTTTTGTTTCATTGCGTTTATCGCGGGCGCTTCGCCGTTCCAAATGAGAAAATTATTGTTGAATCATAAAATAAATAAACCCTCTCTGCGCTAATTTTGTATCGAGCTATACAGGCCCTCGTCTGAAAAAGTGTCCTCAAAGTTTCACATTCGCCCTCGGCTCTGCCTCGGGCA